>QMIH01001751.1:0-45459 GCA_003987875.1 Clarias batrachus | reverse complement strand
ACCAATATATTTATGAGCAGCATGCCAAATTGAAATTGTATTTTTAAGAAAAGGATTTCTTGTGTTCCGTTTTATGGACTTCACATCTGAAGAGTATAAATAAATTTTTAATGGCAGATCTGGAGTGCATGATTGCTCAATATCTACCCAAGCCGGAGGTGGTGCTGTGTGGAAATAGTTTAATGCTGAAGTCAGCTGGGCGGCCATATAATACCATCTAAAATTGGGAAGCTGAAGCCCTCCCCTGTCATAGGGCAAATGTAATAATTTAAGGTGAAGTCTAGCTTTTCTGTCATTCCAAATAAATTGGGCAAGTAGTTTATTAAGTTTATCATAAAACACATTTGGTAATGGCAATGGGAGTGTTTGAAAATAGTATAGAACTTGGGTAGAATATTCATTTTTATTATATTAATTCGTCCGATCATGGATATTGGTAAATTTGACCATTTTTTCAATAACTCACTAGTTCTGTCCGTCAGGGGATCATAATTTATTGGGATTATTTTGCTAATGTTGGGAGTGATTTTAACACCTAAATAACTAAACCCCATGAAAGGGGTGTTTATTATAGGTTTATGTCTTTCTTCCTTGTTAAGAAACAGCAATACTGACTTAGAATTATTAATTTTGTATCCAGAAAATTCTCAAGTTTTCAATTAACCTCATCATTATAGGAATACTGCTTTTCAAATTTGTCAGAAAAAATATAATATCATCCGCAAAAAGAGAAATACGATGATCCCTCCCCCCAATTATAGTACCTGATATTCCTGTATGGACTTTTACTGCCATAGCTAAGGGTTCGATTGCCAACACAAACAACAGTGGGGACTAGGGCACCCTTGACGGGTGTATCGCTGAAGATTAAAAGGTTTTGAGATTATGTTATTAGTTAAGATCTCAACAGCTGGATTAGTATATAGAAGTCGAATCCACTTAAGAAATGTTTCGCCTAAACCAAACCTTGGAAGCAGATCGAACAGATAGTCCSACTCTATCCTGTCAAATGCTTGGCATGCATCCACAGATAACATTGCCGTATCTTTTTCATTGTATCGYTCATATAGTATATTCAAGACCCTTCTGATATTATGATATATTTGTCTTTTTTGTAGAAAACCTTGTTGGTCATCATCGATTAATTGGGGAAGATATTTATCCAATCTTCTAGCAAGTGCTTTACAAAGAATTTTTGTATCGCATTCCATTAAGCTTAATTGGCCTGTAAGATGAACACTCAGTCGGGGACTTGTTTGGCTTTAGTATTAATGTTATGATAACTAATCTTAATGAATCTGGGAGCATTCCTGTCGTAAAGGATTCCTCATACATATCAAGCAATGGTCTTATAAGCTGTCTCTTAAATGTTTTGTAATAATTCTATTGGAAGCCCATCTGGTCCAGGCGCTTTACCACTATTGATATCTCCTATGGCTTCACTGAGATCTTATATTGTTAATGGGCTGTCTAATGTTATTTTCTCATCTTCTGATATAGTTTTAAATTGCAGCTGGTCAAGAAACTGCACTTTTCTATTTCCATTATATTCCATTTTGTACAGTATTTGAAAAAAATCCCTAAAATGATTATCTCTGTTGGATCCATAGTTAAATTACCAGACTTCAACTTTATACTATTAATTGTTCTTTCAGATTGCATCTTCTTTATCTTCCATGCTAACAGTTTACCTGCTTTTTCCCCCTGATCATAGTATTTTTGCTTAGTCCACAGTAGGCTGTTTGCCACTTTATCGGTTGTTAATTTGTCATAATTAGCTCTCAAGATAGACAAGTTATGTAGCTTTTCAGGGTTATTATGAGTATTAATTTCAATTTAAATTTTTAAAATATCTTCTAAGGGTTGCAGTTCCTGATTGTAATGCTTAGCTTTAGCAATTGTATAACTAATAATTTCTCCTCTTATGTAAGCCTTAAATGATTCCCATCTAATACCTGCCGTAGTTTCATTGGTAGTTAGTTCAAAATATTTATTAATACAACTCTCCACAAATTTAAAAAACTCTGGGTCCTGTAAAAAATAAGTTTGCAACCTCTATCTAGGACAATGTTTGAATCTTCCTAAGTGAATTTCCATAGACACTGCTGCATGGTCACTAATTACTATACTAYYGTACCAGCATTCTCTTACATTGGACAATAAATCTGCAGATATTATAAAATAATCAATTTGTGAATTAGTTTTATACGAACTTGAATAACAAGAATATTCCCTTTTGTCTGGGTTCCGCTCTCTCCAGATTTCAATTAAGCTTAGATCATTCATATAATCAGTTAATGTTTTCCTAGTTTGTGTACGAGTTGTATCCCTTTGGGTGGATCTGTCCAATATTGGGTCGAGGGTACAGTTAAAATCACCTCCAATTATATTAAATCCCTCCAGATCAGAAACAGTTAAAAATAATTTCTCAAAAAATGATGGGTTATCTTCATTGGGTCCGTAAATCTTTATAAGATTTATTTTTTGTGTCAAAACACTCCCCTGGACAATTATATATCTTCCAGAAGGGTCTTGAATAGTTTTAATAACTTGAAACGGCAGCGACCTATGAATGAGGATAACTACACCTCTTGCATGAGAACTGAAGTTTGCATGGAATATTTGGCCTGGCCATCATTTACTCACGCTATGCATTTCTGATGTGATCAAATGTGATTCTTGCAGAAATACTATTTTAGATTTGAGATGTTTTATCCTATTCAGTACTTGTTTCAGTTTGWCCAGTTYTCTCATTCCCCGGACATTCCAACTTGTAATTTTAATATCCATACTACCTTTTACTTTTGGTTCCTCCATAGATTACTGTCTTAGTATATAATGAAATATATAAATAAGAAGAATACGAGAACGAAAAAAAGCGGTGATAATAAATAAAAAAAAAATAAAACAATAATAGAGTGGGTGCAAATGTATACAAACAAACAACTCCTACCCCCTCCCAAATGTTCTACTCCAGCATTCTCTACCGAGATGCCAGCCCCTCCCGTTAACTGACCATTTGGGGAACGTTGATCCACAACAATTGAGGATCAACTAGCCAACATAGCTCGATTCAAGACCCACCTTCTGCTCCTTTCCCCCATGCAATTTAAACGTACAATTGAATTTTCCCTTTTAACATAAACATGTAGCTTGATCTTATCAAGAACGACACCCTTTATAGGCTATACATAATCAACAAAATATACAAGGTAAAGCCAATTCACTTATGCTCAATCAATAAAACAGATAAAACATAAATGTACAGTAGGCATAAAACTCAACATGCCAACTAAATTATGTTTCAAATGACCTGAACTCGCTCCCACTGCACATCTCGATCGTCTGTTGTATTCTACAGRCAGGATTTCAACCTGTTGATGCCACTCAGATCACTTAACTGATGATTCTATGCTGGCTGTAAAATGCTTTTGTAGAATTTTTCAGCTTCATGCGGCGTTGAAAAAAGATGAAGCTTGTCGGCGTGTAGCACTCTCAGCCTACAAGGGTTATGTTGAAAACCACGGAAAGCATTGATATCCACAAACAGCTTTGTAACTGGGTTAAATCCCCATCGGATCYGCACTGTCTCAGCTGTGAGGTCCTGCGAAAAAGATATGATGTCCCGCCGCCTGGATTCCTAAAAAACAAATTCCTTCTCCTGAAACTTTAAGAAACGGATGAGTATAGCTCTGTTTTGGTTGGGTTTCCCGGACGCTTTGCGATGAACCCGTTCTAAAGTAAACGACTTGTCCGGCCCCAGCCATTGTGCCAGCATTTCGCTTATGAATTCAAGGAGTGTTTTCTGGCCTTCGGCTCCTTCACGTATACCATAAAGACGGAGGTTTTTCCTTCTGCCTTGGTTTTCCAGGTCTTCCGTTTTTGATTCGAGGTAAGCGATTCGTTTTATGGCCAAGTCAAGTGTAGCTTYGTTCTTTTCCAGTGACCTTTTCGTGTCATGAATGCGGCCTTCAACCTCTTCGATACGTGTTGTGTTGGAAGAGACATCCCGTTTTACATCTGACACCTTACTTTCCAACACTGCCATTGAACTCACCATATCAGTCAGACGAGGTTCGATATTATCCAACTTCGTTCCGATTTCTGCTCGAAGCGTTTTCAATTCTTTTAAAACTTCGGCTAAGCTATCCATTTGGTGAGCTTCCACGTCTCTCAGTAATTGTTCACTTGGCGAAGTTGTTTTAACGCTCGTCTTGCACCCTCGTGTAAAAATGTCACACTGTTTCGTTACGGAAGGCTTTGACATGTCAACGCGATGTTTTGTTAACAGATTTTCAACATATATTGAGGGTTTTTATATGAAATCGTGCACGGTTGCTCWGAGCTTCTCCGCTAAGCTGCCATCCTGGTCTCGGCCACGTGACCCCCCCCCCCACTCCATTAATCTGTCATCTTCATCTCCATATGGCAGTCCAGCTAGCCTCAGTCCAGGGGGGCTGAGGAAGGTTGAAATCATGTGATTGCTACTTAGCAATTAATTGCTGGCAAATAACGTCTTCTTGAGAAGAAAGCGCCACATAGTGGTGGCAGCCGGTAAATTAATAAATAGTACTTCAGTGGGCGTCACAGGGAGGATCACAGCAGCCATAAGTCAGCCATACGCCATTTACACGGCAGTTGCCCGACCCCGGTAGTTATGAGTGGCTACACATCTGTATGTATGTGTGTGCGCGTGCATGTGTGAGAGATGTGTGTTAATGTTAACATTTGTGATGTGTATGTGCTGCAGGTGCTGGAAAAAAGCATCACACTTGTTATGACCTCTACCTATGGGTGTAATGGGCATAACATAATAAGGTCTCTCACCACCTTCCTACTCCCAAGTAAAGTTACCCACCAGATTTGACACAGTAAATGTAGCCTTTGTTTATACTCTGAGTTGAGCAATGCCAAAAAAAAACAAACCAGAATACTCTACCGGCGCCCTAGACTTGCCTAGTCAAAAATCAAACACAACATAAAATACACGTTGTCTAACCTAACTTCCTAAACAAAAAAACTGGAGAAAAATACAGAGGTAAAATAAAAGGGCGTCTCACTCCTACAGAGGCTACAAAGTGCTCAGTATATACAGTGATTATTTTCAGTGGCGGCCGGTCAATACGGGACACAGGGGCGCCGCCCCCCCTTAAAGTTAGGCAGTGAAGAATGCATCTTTAACATGTAATTATTTAACATAATTATTTATTTTAATAATGAAATAACGTAATTTAGTCACAATATTCCGCTGTATTTCTTAATATAATTTATTTGCAATTTAAAAAAAAATCTAAACTGTATTACGTTCATTTGTGTTCGTGTACGCGGGGCGCCGGAAAAACGAGTGTCTATGTAGGCACGTAAATTCTTGAAAAGCATGTGACTTGAGGCCGAGCTCTGATTGGATTTGGTCAAATCATCCTTCGGGTGCAGGGTTCCTGAACCCTCCCACTTTTGTTCTTAGCGAATCAATATTGTTTTAAAATATTTGGGCTCATATGATTGGACCATTCTTTTCCAGCACTTCTTATGGCAAGCGGAGCTGCTGACTGGATGCAATGTGAGTCATGCCTTTATTTTATTCTAGTAGTAATGATGCATAATCACCTGATAAATAGCTATTTACAGGCGAGTATTAAACGTTTCATTTTAATTTTGTTTGCGCAACGGAAATCTCAAAATTGCTACTCAATTATGGTCACAGATCTCACGAGTCATAGTTCACATACAAACTAGTTGGGAGTGGCAGGGCAGAGAGAGAAGGACAGCCATCATCAGTTGGTTTTTAACATGGGATCCCAGCTTGTCCAATCAGCTTGCTTCAATCTATTCGAATGGGCAAGTCACAGGAGATTTCCTGTAACTCTACCCACACACACCCACTCTCACAGAATACACACTCCAAACACACAACAAATCCAAAGAAGGAAAGAAAACAATTAATTATTCAACAGAATTTATATATATATATATATGTGTATGTGTATGTTTATGTGTATATATACATATACATATATATATATATATATATATATATATATATATATATATATATATGACTCTTGGTCATAACACACTATAATGTCACTCAATATAAGGATACACAGAATGTTATTAACCACTTTTTAGCGCAAGTTTAAGGCATCGTCAGGGCTGACCCATTTGAGATGATAAATCCCTCTACAATTTAGCATCCTCAATGAGTTTAGATCAAATGAATCCATCGTATGACTCCATTAGGACAGGGGTCTCAAACTCAGTTCCTGGAGGGCCGCAGCCCTACAGAGTTTTGTTCCAACCCTGCTCCAACATACATACCATGTAGTTTTCAAATAAGCCTTAATGACTTGTTTAGTTGGATCAGGTGCTTTTAATTATGGTTGGAACAAAACTCTGTAGGGCTGCGGCCCTCCAGGAACTGAGTTTGAGACCCCTGCATTAGGAGGAGTATATCAAAATCCATTGGGTGAGTTTTGSCAACGACCCAGAATAACTGACTTCCTGTTGAGTTGATTCCAAGACATGCAGTGTTAAAGTTGTTAAGCTCAATGAGCTCTAAATGTCTACTGAGTATGATGTGCAAGTGGGTAATGAGCTATGCAGCAAAATCTCATGTGAGGGCCCCTGAGGGCCCCGTGCCACCCCTGGGCCACAGACTCCCATTTCAACCTGTTTCAACCTGCCAATTTTCATTAGTTTTTGAGCATGTTAAGACTGCCAAAAAGCCTAAAATGTTGGGGCGGAAAATCCTTATTAAAACAAGAGGGTCCTGCCCACCCTATAGTGCTTGGGTCCTAATTATAACTGTAGCTATTTTGGCAAAAGCCACGTTGGGATGGTTAGCCAACTGAGTCAGAGCAACTCTAAAACTTCAGCCTATGTGGGAGGGAAAACAGGGTCATGGGTGGCTATGGCTCATTGATGCACGAGCGACAACACTAAAGACAAGCTAAATGCTGCTATCAAAACAACCTATTCTCAATAACGCCGCAGTACTCCCACAGGCTCATTGCTTCCATGCCAAGTCACGCCACATTGATGAATTGGTGTAATAAAATGAGCCAGTGTATTTATGAATGTAAATGTTTTTTACATTTCTGCATTATATTTTGAACTAATATTTTGTGGTATGTGTATCTGTACATGTGATGGCTGCTGTGCATATCCTGCGTTTGTTTGTTGTGTAGCTTTTACATGTCCTCAGAAATTTAAAGCAACACACCCATACATGTCCACAAGAATGAATATGCATGTCAACGGTAGGGACCATGTACTGTAGTCAGGCACCATGTTGGAAATGGTGGAAGATTCTGAGGAAAAGTTGTACGACCAGGTCCACAAATATTCCCACAGTGCCGCACAGTAACCAATATGCATCAAAGCAGTTGGCGGGACATACATTCCATTTTAAATGTCAACATGGAAACTAAGCTCTTCGAGTCACCATGTTTGTTGACTGTTTGCAAGACTGTCAGATTAAATTCTCAGGTGTCTCCTTCTGGAATCCTATGGTAACCGTATGAAAAATATAGGTATAGGCAAGTATTTGCAACAAATACACTCATGGCATTTCTGATTGACTGACAATGCATAGTTTAAAAGCAAGCATATTTCTGTCCTAAACCTTACTCATCAAAATTGCATTAAAACAGACTTAAAATATTTGACTTTAAATTTAATGAATACAGAATGAGTGTTCCAATTTTGACGTTAAAATACAAAAGAAAATATCTATTTTGTTTTACAATATTCAAATTTTGCAAGATGCTGGTTGTGTGTGTGTGGACTACATACACAAAGGGTGTTCAAAGGTCAAACAAGGACTTTTGTTTGTGCAGAATAATACAGTTATGAGAGTAAAAACTCTCTTTCTCTATATAATCCCTATATAAATATGTATATAACTGCAAAATACAAACTTATGCACTTATCCTATCTGCGAGTACAATTGCTATATTCTACACTTCATCTATAACTAATAAATGTAGCGTTGTGCAGAAATGACTTGCATAAATGACCATGATGAATCTGGCTTTAACGAAGACCATCCCAGGAAAGCAAGATGAAACTTACCCCTGCTGCAGAAGAGAAGTTCATTTAGAGTTACCAGCCTCAAAAGTCACGAAGTAACAGCATCTCCTAAAGATCATGAAATTAAAATGTGTCCAAACTTTTGACTGGTACAAAACTTTTTTTTAATTATTATTATTGTCAGGAACATTGTTTATTAATACTGAAGACACTAAAATTATGACAGAAAAAATATGTAATTATGTGGTCAACAAAAATGTGTCAAATAACCCAGAATATCTCTTAAGTGTTAAGTGCAATGCTGATTTAGTGTGCTCTTAATTTTCAGACCATGCTTCATCAGCAAAGCACCATCACATCACCACCTCCATGCTTCACAGTGGGAATCACACATTCAGGAACAGTTCACCCTCTCTACGTCTAACAAAGACATAGTTAGAACCAAAAATAAAAATTGTAGACAAATCATCAGACCAAAGGTCATTTTTCCACTGATCGAATGTCCATTCCTTGTGTTTGTTGGCACAAGCAAGTCTCTTCTGCTTGTTGTAATGATTTCTTTGCTGCAATTTGACCATGAAGGCCTGACTCACATAGTCGCCTCCTTCCTTTCCTGGGATGGTCATCAAGGGTCCCAGTTTCATAATTGTTTGATGGCTTTGGTGACTTCAAATTCCATGCTATGAGTGTACTGTGCTGTCATCAAAGCTAGATGTAGCTGGATGATTTAAAATGTAAAACATATTCTAGGTTGTTGAACTTTTTTTTTTGTTTGTTTACTATGTAATTCCATACTCCAAGTAATCCCATTCCATGTTCATTCATAGTTTGGATGTCTTCAGTATCAATGTGAAATGTTGAAAATAGTAAAAAAAGAAATAAAAAACACTAAAGAAGGTGTGTCCAAATGTACCTTGGGTTTAACCTAGGGTTAATATGAGACTCAGAATTTTAGCTTGTATTTCCTGATATTGATATTTAGATGTGTTAAATAACTTTTAACATGTTTTTAACATGTGGAACATKCCACATGGAGCACAGAATCCTGTGTGGTACAAGTAAATTATGTGCTGTTTGTTTGGAATTGTAACAAAATCTAAAAAAAAAAAAATGTACTGTGGAACCTTTGATTGCAAGTAACCTGGTCTCTGAGTGTTTTACGAGATGAGCAAAATTTTTTAACTTGATAAACAAGCGAGGTCTTGTGTATGCCAATGGATCTTCTCTTTCGCACGGTGTGGGATTCCTCATTTCAGCAAAGCCAAATATTTTTACTGTTTAGCAAAGGGGAAATAATTGGCCTTGCTTATCCAGTATTCTAGTCAAGTCAAGGTAGGCTTTTATTGTCATTTCAACCATATATAGTTCAGTACACATTGAAATGACCGTTACTCCAGGACCAAGGTGCTACACACATACAACATAAATTAACAACATAAATGAACAATAACTAACTAGCCAAGACACTTCATTAGCTCACTAGCTCAGACAAAACAAATTAACAACTTAAATTAACAAAGTAAAAAAGAAACAAAACAAAAAAATTGCTATACAAATAATAATAATAAAAAAGGCAAAAGACAACACAAAGTGAAAGTGCAAATGTGCAAATGAGCAGCAACATGACAACAGCCATGACAAAATGCAATTCTCTCTGGTAATGAGTTGAGGTAGTGCAAATTGTCCGTGACATGGTACATAAAAAACAGTAAACATTAACATTTCTTGTTAAAGGTGCAGCAAAGAAGGAAAAGAGTTGTTGTGCAAATATCAGCTAATAAATACGGTGCAAAAAGCAATTGCAGCTTGGTGTGTGAAATTGCTAGATGGTTGTAGATCAGTGTGTTTGTCAATCTCGGCCCTTTTTTTTTGTTGATCAAAGTCTTTTTTATTGGAAATATAAACAAGTTACATACATACATACATACATTGTACACTATTTTTTTTCTACCCATACTCCTCCCCCCACCCCACAATAAAAACAACAACAAAAATCTAAACTAAAGAGAAAAAAAAACAGCCAGTCAGCAGAAAGAAGAAAGGAAGAAAAAGAAAGAAAATTAAATAAATTACGCATCAAACAGAAAATGTAATGAAGGAAGTATTAGAAACGGAGACTAAAAAAGAAATCTTTTATTACAGATCCAGCTGATCTGCATCTATATTTTCAAAATGGCTTATAAATGGTTGCCAGACATCATAAAATTCCTGAGTCGATCTCCTTATAGAATAGCGAATCTTTTCTAGGTAGAGAAAGTACAAGACCTCTTTAATCCAATGAGCGCCCACTGGTGGTAACGACTCCTTCCACTTCCACCTAAGCCAGGATCAGTCTCCTAGTGAGAAGGGAGCTAAAGGCGATCATATTGGCATTCAGACGAGCACCACTTGGGTCAACACCAAAAAGTGCAATAAATGGGGATGGTTCTAATGGTATCTGGCTTATTTTTCACACGGTATCAAACATAAAACTCCAAAAATGTTTAGCTTTGGGCATGTCCAGAACATATAGTATACAGTAGTGTAGCTGGCTCCTGTTTGCATCGGTCACATGTGGGATCAAAATCCTCTCTAATCTTTGCCAGTTTAACCTTGGACCAGTGAAGCCGGTGAACAATTTTAAACTGAATAACACTGTGTTTGAGGCAGATTGATGATGAGTAAATTCTATGTATTATCTTTTGCCACAGTTTATCTGAGATTTGTTCTTGTAAATCATTTTCCCATTTGTCTTTAAGTASMTCTAATGTGGCTRAGTTACTTGTGTTTAATAATTTGTATACAGCACTAATCATCTCTTTGTCATCTGGCTTACAGCTAAAAACAGAATCTAAAAGGGATGGAGAAGGAGACAAAGGGAAAGAGTTTACAGGAAATGAAATTCCTCAGCTGTAGATATCTAAAAAAAAAAATGTGTCCAGGGATTGTTAAACTTTAACTTTTGTTCAAATGAGCCAAAGACATTATCAATGTAAAGATCGTATAATGACACAACACCACACTCAAACCAAACCCCAAAAGCATTATCTGTATAAGAAGGAGCAAACATGCAGTGCCCATTCAGTGGTGATATCAAAGATAGATCTGTAAGCTTAAAATGACGCCGAAACTGATTCTAAATTTTAATGTAGTGTATAACCAGCGGGTTTGAGGTAAAAGAAGATGTGGGTTGTTTTTGTGGCAATTTAGCACATAATAATGATGAGAGAGATATTGATCCCATGGATGCTTCCTCTATAGCAACCCAGACGGGGGGGAGGGGGGGATTGGGGGTTGACGGCACACTGCGCCCAGAATAACATTGCCCTTACATTAGCAGCCCAATAATAATAAAGTTTGGAAGTGCCATTCCTCCTAATTCACGGGGCCTCTGTAGGATACTTTGTTAAATACGTGGTTGTTTTTTATTCCAAATAAAAGTAGAAATCTGACTACTTAAGTTATTAAAAAAAGATTTTGTTAAAAAGATTGGAAGACACTGAAATAGGTAAAGGAATTTTGGAAACAGATTCATTTTAACTGTGTTTATTCTTTCGCCCAAAGAGAGAGGTAGCAGGTCCCATCTTTCTAATTTTGTTTTGGAAAGTAGAAGCTGATAATTCGCCTTATACAGATCTGCATGGTTATTTGTTATCCAAATCCCTAGATATTTTTCTGGGACTAATCGTAAAGGGGATCGAATCAGGAAACTGTGCTATATTGTTTTTAATTGGCATCATTTAACTTTTTTGTAGATTAACCTTATAGCCAGATATTTCACCAAAGTCTTTCAGTAAATCCACAAGTTTTGGTAGGCTGTGATGCGGATCGGACATAAAAAGCAGCATGTCATCAGCATACAGGGAAACTTTGTGTTCCACTCCCTCACGAGAGATACCTTTAATATTGGCATTTTTCCTTAATGCGATAGCCAATGGTTCAATAGCCACAGCTAAGAGAAGAGGTGACAAAGTCACCCGTCTCGTACAACGCTGAAGCTCAAAGAAAGGAAAGTTGCTATTTGTCCGAACGGCAGCCAGTGGGGATGAGTATATCACTTTTATCCATGATATAAATTTAGGGCCGAAACCAAATTTACCAAGAGTATAAAAAAGAAAATCCCAATTCACTCGATCAAATGCTTTTTATGCRTCGAGGGAGATAATTGTTTCCAAATTGTCAGATAGAGATGGGTTATACATAACATTCAACAGCCGCCTAATATTTAAAAAAGAGTATCTGTTCTTTAGAAAGCCTGTTTGATCAGGTGAAATAACACAATGAATTACTTTTTCCAGATGGCGGGCCAAAACGTTTGCTAAGATTTTTGTATCTGTATTCAACAATGAAATTGGACGATATGAACTACAGTCAAGAGGGTTCTTTTCTTTCTTTAAAATTAAGGCGATAACTGCTTGCCCGCATAGTTGAAGGTAATGATCCAGAGGGAAAGCTTTCTCGAAAAACTGACGCCAACAGAGGAGAGCGCTGATTGGAAAAGGTTTTTAAAAATTCTGAAGGATATCCGTCTGGTCCAGGTGATTTACCAGATTGCATACTTCGTATTGCTATGGCTATTTCTGTATCGGATATAGACTAATCTAATTATGATGCTGTATCTACACTTATTGTAGGAATACATAAATTTTGAAAAAAGCTCTCTAATGTCGAGGTATCAACAGATGAAGGAGCGGTATAAAGTGATTTATAATTGTGTAGGAAACAGCTATTTGTTGTTAGATTATCAGTACACTTTATACCATGATCGTTTTTAATTTCGGGTATAGCTTGTTTAGCCGATCGCAGCCGCAAAAGATTGGCCAACAGTCTACCAGTTTTTTCCCCCGTGCTCATAAAATGAGGAGCGTGATTTTAAAACCAGATATTCCGCTTATTTTGTCGAAATTGAATTATATTCTGCTTGTAATAATAGGCATTGTTTGAGTATAGTTGGTGTAGGTGACGCACTGCATATTGAATCCAATTCCTTTATCTTATCTGCTCGTGTTGTGAATTGTTTGGTGGTCTCCTTATTTTGTTTTGCACAAAATGAAATAATCTGCCCCCTTAGATATGCCTTTAAGGATTCCCAAACTGTTGAGGATGACATACCTGGAGTTTGGTTGACATTTAAAAAGAACTCTATCTCTGAACTCATAAAGCTCACAAACTTCTCATCTGAAAGAAGCGAGGAGTTAAATCTCCAAGGACGATAGTTAGGTCCTGCAGAGTCAGTGGTGAGTGGTCTGATATCACTATGGCTTTATAATCTGAATCTGTTACAAGAGGAAGAAGCCTCTTATCTACAAGAAAATAATCTATGCGTGAAAAAGTATTATGTACTGGAGAATAAAATKWGTAYTTTCTTGTAGTAGGATTACGGAAACRCCAAACATCTGTCAATCCATAGGCCTCCAGGAAACTCTGTAAAACTTTTGCTGATTTGGATTTGGGCGTTTTTTTAGGCGAACTGCGATCTAAAACAGTGGAAAGAACGCAATTTATATCACCTCCTATGATAAGGTGGTGGGTTGTCATATTTGGGATCCGAGACAGAAAGTTAGCAAAAAAACCATCATCCCAATTGGGTGCATAAACATTAGCCAGAATAAGTGGAAGACTGTATACTTGCCCAACTACGATAATATAGCAGCCAACAGCATCTGCATCTACAGTAGTTGCTACAAATGGTAAGTTTTTATTAATCAGAATAGCAGCCCCCCTCACCTTTGAGCGGAAGTTGGAGTGATATAGATGCAGATCAGCTGGATCAAATAATATGGCTATTTGCTCCCCGTTAAAGCGTAGTGGACCTCGGGACTGGGCACGGCGCAGCACCTCCACACAGTCCTGATGGTAGTGTAGCTTGGCGACAATGGTGCGCGGTTTCCCTCCTTGCGTCTTGGGTCCGGAACTTCTGTACGAATGGTCAATAAGGAGGTCCTTGTCCATCTGCAGACCTTCGGTCAGTAGTTTAGAAAATCGACGCGGTGGAGCTTGACCCTGGTTCCTCCAGAACACCCAGGATTCGAATGTTGCATCGCTGCATTTTCCCTTCCATGTCATCATACCTCGCTTTCAGTTTGGTCAGTTCTACCTGCAGGCTCGTTATTATAGTTTGCATTGAGACCACTTCATCCGACCATGTAGACAGTCCGCTCTCCATGTCCTTCACAGAAGCCTTAATCTGGTCCATTTCTGCGCGAGTTGTCGTGACGCAACTGGTGATTTCGGCCTTGAGTGTCTGTAACTCACCCTTAATGGAGTTCAGTTCTTCGGTCAGTGCACTTCTCAATTCCTCTTTAATAACTGTTAAAATGTCACACTTAAGGGATAAGAAAATTTGGGATTTGAGGTCTTCGACGTCCATTTTTTCAGATTTTGAGGGAGATGAAGTAGCGCGCGACTTGAGCTCGGCTCGCTAACGGGGCTGAGGGCCGAGGATGTGCTGGGCCTCGTGCTGGATGAGCCACTGAATTTGTATTTTCTTAAGCTCCCAGCCATATCTGACACCAAGATAACTACTAAACTTGTCACCAAGTTAGTGAAATAAACTAGAAATTAAAGTTAAGAAATTAAAAGGATTTTAACATAGTGTTATTATTCAGCGAGAACCCGACAAAACACGTCCTACTCCATGATCGGTCCTATAGCGCCCCTCAGACCCATTGTTTTGAGATGATTTGTAGTAACCCGGTTGAATTTGAAAGAATTCACTCTTTTACTGATGCTTGTTTGGCTCCTTTTATTTATTTCCTTTCGTTGTCACACACACGGGAAATGTCAGAGTCTTCATCTCACTCATGATCTGCAAATGCTTCGAGATGGTTTAGCTTGTTGCTGCAAGGCAGTCCCTTGCCCTTACTTAGCATGGAGATTTCTTCTGAATCCACTTGACGTTATAAGTCTCTGATGATGATGCATTTGGCATCCTCACGCTCAGCAACTGTGCTGTGGTCACTTGACTTGTTTTTTCTGACTCTACGGAGTAGACCTGCAATTGCCTGGATTGCTTTAGACCATGAAGATACTCTTCTGAGACAATCAGCCAAACAGAAACACTGTACTGCTTGTGTATTCAGAACTTTGTGTTTTTTTTACTTCTGGATCAGCAATTGAAAGTTGAATATCAATATCCAAAGAGGGAGGCAAGTGTTTCTCCCATAAGATTTTATGGACAGTGAACCAATTTGAGGTGACAAGATTGTCGATATTTAGTCCTCTTGAATTATTATAAGAAATATAACGCCACTGTTGAGAAGTTGTACTGCAATGGATTCCACAATGTGTGGAAACGCCGAGCTTAATTGGCTATGTAACCCAGTACCACCTTTGAGTCAGTCCAGAAAAATGCCTCCGCATCTTCCAAATCCATCTCCTCTCTGAGCACTTCATTTACTGCGACTGACACAACTGCCGCTGTCAACTCTAGCCGAGGGATTGTGGTGGTCTTGAGCGGGGCTACTCTAGATTTTGCCATGAGCAGTGTACAATGAACAATCACCCCTTTCATTTTTTATTCTGAGGTATGAGCATTGGCCGTWCCCACTCGTGCTGGCATCTGAGAAATGATGAATCTCTTTCTTTGTGATTTTCCCAAAAACATCAGGGACAATGCAGCGAGTAATCTTGATCTTATCTAAGTTTGATAAATCAGATTTCCATCTCTCCCACTGTGGCAGTAGACCATCAGGCAAAGGGTCATCCCAGCTCATGCCATTTCTACACATTTCTTGGAGAATCGTCTTTCCTTTTAGCAAGAATGGTGCAAGAAACCCTAGGGGGTCGAACCATGATGCAACAGCCGACAGTACACCTCTCCGTCTTGCAGACTGGTTCTTAGAATCAGCACGAAATCGGAAGTTGTCTTCTTCCAGATCCCAATAAATGCCCAAGGCTCTTTCTAAGGGGCGGTCTGTGAAGGAAAGGTCAATGGCTGTTACATCGACTGCACGTTCAGAGGGTGGTATGCTTTCCAAAACTGCTTTGTTGTTGGTTACAAATTTATGTAGCCTCAATCCTCCTATTSCACAAAGCTGACGAGCTTCTTGAGCCAACTGGATACCTTTCTCCTCATTTTCAATAATGGCAAGGCCATCATCCATGTAGAAATCTCTCATAATGAATTGTGCACCGAGTGAGTGTGAATGTTCACCCTTTTTTGCGAGATGTTTTAGTCCGTAATTAGCACACCCCGGAGATGATGCWGCTCCGAAGAGATGYACTTTCATTCTGAAAGCTTGGGGCTGAGAATTGAAATCTTCATTGTTCCACCAGAGAAACCTTAAATAATTGCGATCTACCTCAACATGGAATTGATGGAACATGTGTTCGATATCGCACATCAAGGCTACTGGATGCTGCCTGAATCGCAAAAGAATACCAATTAGACTATTCATCAGGTCAGGACCTGTGAGAAGATGGTCATTTAGACTGGTTCCCTTGTATTGTGCTGAGCAGTCGAAGACCACGCGAATTTTCCCTGGTGTCTTTGAGTGATATACCCTGTGATGTGGGATGTACCATTTTTCTCTGTCCTTTCCTTCATCAATAACTCTTTCCGCATCGCCATTTGATATGATCACTCATAAACTGTACATAATGTTTGTATTCTTGGCTTTTCTCCATTTTCCGTTTGAGATGTTGAAGTCTCACATYCACAAGAGGTCTATTGTCTGGAAGGTAAGGTCTCTGTTTGAAAGGAWGTGGCATTTCCAAGTGTTGGTCATTATTCATCTTGATGTTCTGTCTTAGTTTTTCCAGGAACAAAATGTCTTCCTGTGACACCTTCTTTATATTTTCATTGGTATCTCTGAAATCTAATTCTAATATCTGAATAAGATCAGAGGGTGTTACAGAGGGAATTCCCTTAACAGAGATTCAGTGACACAAGCTGACATCACTTGGTGTTCCATGATGTTGTGAAGAAGGGCCCACAATGCTCCATCCAATATCGGTGCGAACAGCATAGGGCTCATTATCTGCTCCAAGAATTACTTCTCTGGGTGCCATAGCTCTTGAACAATTGTATCCTATCCACAAGCCAATTTCACAATTTTGAAGTGGGGCAATTTGGTCTGATAATTTGGACAAATGTTTCCAATGTTTTACAGTCTCACTTGTAGGAATGTGAGCACGGTCCACAGGGATACATTCCTTTGTGTATGCGGGGGGAAGCTCTAACACAGTCTTTGAATTAAAATCTCTAACTCTGAGAGCGGACACTCTTTCACTTGAGATCAGTAGATCCTTTCCAACTATGTTAGAGAGCTTAAGAGTCACTGGACATTTAACTGCATTTAGATCTTGACTTACTGCATGTTCAACAAAGATGGTGTCACTTTGTGTGTCCACTAAAGCATAGACGAGCTTTTTGGAAACTGGATCACTTTGTGAGGACAACCACACAGGAACAATCATGGAAGTATTAGTAGATGTATTTTCTGATTTTACACTCAAAGCTCTCGTGACCACCTTCTCGTGGGCATTCTCAGCCTTAGGAGTAGGAGATGGCTGCACTCTTTTAATGAAACTGTCGTCATGCAGACAGGTTGGATGTCTTCCCTTGCATGTGTTGCAGACATGTCTGCGACGGCAATCTTTGGYACTRTGACCAAGCCTTAGACATCCATAACACAGCTTTGTGTCCTTGATAAACTGTCTACGTTCTTCAGGAGGCCTTACTGTAAATTTAGAACAAGCGTCAATTTGGTGTTCACTGTCTTGGCAAAACATGCATGGTTTAGTGACTTTAAAGGTTGGTCTCTGATTCACGTGCTGCGTAACTATTTTTGTGTGAAACACATTGGCTTTGGTCTTGTTAAACTTTAAGTTAAGATTCTCCTTTTTAACTTCCCCATAAAGAGCATTGAAGGATGTAATTGGGTTACTGGCTATATCAGCCTCAGCTGACAGGAAACAGGTGAATTCATGAAATGTTGGGAATTCTTGAGTTTCACTTAGTGTTTGTGTAGCTTGCCGGTTCCAGCGAGCAGCTGCCCAATCAGGAAGTTTGCTAACCAGCTTTCTGTTTTCTTCACAATCATTTAGGATTTCCAATCCTTTCACATAAGGCATAGCGTCTTTGCAGGCATTCAGGAAATCTGAGAAACCTCTGAATGCCTCAGCATCTTTGGATTGAATTTTGGGCCAGCTCACAAGTTTTTCTCTGAATGCTCTCTGTATGATGGTAAGCTTCATCGGTTCTGTAAAAGAAGCCTTCTAGAGCTTTCTTGGCTGGACCTGTAACATACTTCTTCAAAAAATACAACTTATCTGATGAAGAGRCATGTCGTTTGTCTATGAGTGACTGGAACGATGCCTTCCATTCAATGAAATGAATTGGATCACCATTAAAGACTGTGGGCTCTGGCATAGGGAGTCTATTTAATGTTATACTGTCTTGAACAGTCTTTACAAGGTAAGATGTATCAGAATTCTGAGGTGGCGATAATGGTTTGTCATCAAGTGTTGGCTCAACTGAAGAGATTATTTGATCTTGTTTTGCTTGATGGCTCAAACCTTTGATGTTATCACCAGACTTAATGCTTGCTTCTCGATCATAAACTTCCAACCTCGCCTTTGCTGCTCTTATCGCCTTTTCTGCCTTAAATCTTTCCAATTCGTCTCTTTGAGAATCAAGATCTCTCCTTTGTTTCTCTTCTAAAAGCTGTAAGTTTTCCTTCAGCTCCTTCTCCCTTTGAAGCGTTTCATATTCAACTTCCTTTGCTGCTAGCTCAGCAGCTGCTTCTGCACATTTGAACAACACCAACGATTTCACAGAAGTCTGACTTACAGGTAAACTAGATGCAGAACTGGAGCTAGATTTAGAGGCAGTTGATCCATAGACTGAGCGGGCATAGTCTCGATCAAGCAGTACACGAAGATGCTGGTGAACTCTTGCCCTGTCAAATTCTCCATCAACGCCTGAAATCCTATCCAATGCAATCTTTACAATATCCTTTGTTACGGCTTCACATGCGTCAATGCRTCGTCTGGTCTCATTGCTTGGAGTTTTGTGCACTTGAACTTTGTCATACATAGTCATCACATTATTCTTTTGCTTCTCTAAAGTGTCAATAAGCATTGCCAGTTCACTCTCTGAAATGTCTGATTTCAGCTGCTCTCTTGCCTTGCAAGCATTTGCTTTCCACTGATCATAAAGATGTACAAGCCTTTTCCCTGCATTTTGGGCTTCATCACCTTGATAGACCAGCATTTTCTCTGTTGGGGTCTGCCTACGAACTGAGCGTTGTAGCTCCTCTCCTTCTGTTGCATCTTGGGGGGCTTCCATCTGCTCTACATTGACATCCATGACTTAAATGAGTGAAGGAAAGCTCTTACTGTAGTAACCAGGTTGAATTTGAAATAATTCACTCTTTTACTGATGCTTGTTTTTCTCCTTTTATTTATTTCCTTTCGTTGTCACGCACCGCACCGCACCGCACCGTAAGAGCTAAAACAAACCGTGAAAATATACAATAAATTTTCTTTAAAGTATGAAATGGTGACTATTTACAAATATATACAGAAAATGAGACAGTAAGCAAAATTAGAGCTAATAAACAGCATGAATTAACTTGAATGAAACCTGGATATAAACTGGGATAAAGACAAAATGCACATAACAGACATAGTAAAAAATATTCTTTGCGGTATCTAAATGTCCATATTAAACTGACCTTGTGTCTCTTTCAACCAGGTACTGAAATAAGATGTCCAAATACAAAAATACAACAAAAATAAAATAACAAATAATAACCGTTCGTTGTTTAAATACTTTAGAGTGCCTTAAACTTTAAATATTTAGCTTTAGTCCGGGACTGCGTGTTGCATTGTTTACTTCCATGTGCGATCTCTGTCTCTGCTGCACTTCTGCCTAGGTGCGCTCTTCCTGCCAATCCGGCTAGATGCCTTTCATAATAAAGGTCTGTATAGGCACAATAACTAAAAACAGGCAAATAACGGTTTCCTAAGTAAAATAAACACTCAACTAATTTAAACTAAATATAAATTACTGCARATAATATAAACAAATATATAAAAAATCTCCAAACAAATAAATAATTGAGGGTTTTTTACATGATCGTTTATCTGAGTGAGTGAGTGTCTGTGTGAGTGTCCGTGTGTGTGTGGCTTTGGGAAGAAGCTGTTACACAGTCTGGATGTGAGGGCTTGAATGCTTCGGTACCTTTTTCCAGATGACAGGAGGGTGAAAAGTTGAGTGTGAGGGGTGTGCCTGATCAGTCACAATGCTGGTGGCTTTGCAGATGCAACATGTGATGTAGATGTCTGTGATAGAGGGAAGAGATTGCCTGATCATCTTCTCATTATCACTATTAGGTGAAGGTTAAGTGTATATTAACCCACTGTCTTTCCTTTTACGAATTAGTGGGAACCCATCATTTATCCCTCATATTATGGATTCTGCTTTTACACAGTGGAAAGAGTTAGGTGTACAGAATATTGGAAACCTTCATAAATGGCCTGTTTGCATCCTTTAGACAGTTGCAGATTGTAATTTGTTTCAGATGTTTGCAAATCAGGGACTATGTAAGAAAGTATATACCCTGTTTTAGTGAGGCTAATCCTGATAGGTTGGATGATCTTTTGGGGCTTGGAGGTAGGGTCTGATGTCACTATTATACAACTTATTGTTATCAAAGCTCCTTTAGAGCTGCACGTAGTAGCAGATAAAATCAAGTGTAACATTGTACTTAAACGAATTCATAATAACAATACTAAAATTACAGTACAAATGTAGAATTAAATTTTATTAGTATCGAATTTAAGCAGAATAAATGTTAACACTGAGCCTTTAGATTTTATCATGTGTAATTAAAAAGCCTACGCGTGTACACTGTAAACCCAAATGCTCAAAGTAATTAAACACATTGAGTACTGTTTACCTAAATAATTGTTTGAGTACAATTATTTGTTTGAGTAATTGTTTGAGTACTGTTTACCTAAATAATTGTTTGGGTACGTAAGTAACAATAACTTAAGTAAAACTTCCACCAGTGTAATCTCAATAGAGCTCTCGTGGCGCAGTGGTTAAGTGTCTCGCCTTTCATGCGGAAGACCCCCGGTTCGATTCCTGCGCAGGGTTGCAATATATGTTTTTTTTATTTATTCAACAAACTCAAAAATTGATGTTTCCAATTTTAAGTAAACACAACTATCATTAATTTAAAAAAAATGTAACTGATTACCTCAAATATTTGGCGTTTTGCCAACTTAATCGGGTTTACAGTGTAGGGTTTTGGGTCATCTTAAATGTTGTGTTCTTTAAATTTGTAGTAGATAATACCGAAATAGATTAAACTAAATTAATTTAAAATTAAAACATTGTCAGGACGTGCTACTGTGTAAGCAGATGTCGTTGTCATTCARCCCCRCTTGTGTTTTTGCGGTAGTATGGGAATGAAATGCAGTACAATATTATGATCATAATTTTCTTTAAGCCATTTGTACGGTGTGGCTTCTGTTCATTGTGAATTTCTAGTCTAATTTAATATTTTTTTACTATTATATTAAATTTTTTCTTATTATTATTTATTATTGGAATCACTTACTAGACTTTGTCTTTAATTAAAATAACAATAATAATTAATAAACAACCGTTACCGCAATAATCAACCTCTCCTCCATTTCGCTTGGGAACTAATGTAGCTGGAACAAAAGTTACAGGACTGCGTTCCTCGGAATCCTCTCAAGCGGAGGACCTCTACTTTTAATTGGTTGACATGTTAAAAGGAGGGTGATGCTTGAAATCATTGTTCTTTCATTGTTAACCACAGTGATCTGCACAGTAACGCATACAGCCATCATTGCGTTGCATAAAAAGGGCTTCACAGGCAAGGATATTGTGGCTACTAAGATTGCACCTAAATCAACAATTTATAGGATCATCAAGAACTTCAAGGAAAGAGGTTCAATTCTTGTTAAGGAGGCTTCAGGGTGTCCAAGAAGTCCAGCAAGCGCCAGGATCGTCTGCTAAAGAGAGAGCTCAGCTGCGGGATCGGAGTGACACCAGTGCAGAGCTTGCTCAGGAATGGCAGCAGGCAGGTGTGAGCGCATCTGCACRCACAGTGAGGCCAAGACTTTTTTGAAGATGGCCTGGTGTCAAGAAGGGCAGCAAAGAAGCCACTTCTCTCCAAAAAAAAAACATCAGGGACATATTGATCTCCTGCAAAAAGTATGGCGAATGGACTGCTGAGGATTAAGTCTTCATCCGAGAATATGACTTTGCCCCTTTCTGATTGTTTGGGGCATCTGGAAAAAGGCTTGTCAGGAGAGGAAAAGGTGAGCGCTACCATCAATCCTGTGTCATGCCAACAGTAAAGCATCACTCACAATTTTGCCCAAAAACACAGCCATGAATAAAGAATGGTACCAAAACACCCTCCAACAGCAACTTCTTCCAACAATCCAACAACAGTTTGGTGAAGAACAATGCATTTTCCAGCACAATGGAGCACCGTGCCATAAGGCAAAAGTGAGAACTAAGTGGCTCGGGGAGCAAAACGTTGAAATTTTGGGTCCATGGCCTGGAAACTCCTCAGATCTTAATCCCATTGAGAACTTGTGGTCAATCCTCAAGAGGTGGGTGGACAAACAAAAACCCACTAATTCTGACAAACTCCAAGAAGTGATTATGAAAGAATGGGTTGCTATCAGTCAGGATTTGGCCGTGAAGTTGACTGAGAGCAGCCCAGTCCTGCAGAGGTCCTGAAAAAGAAGGGCCAATACTGCAAATACTTACTCTTTGCATAAATGTCATGTAATTGTCGATAAAAGCGTTTGAAACATATGAAGTGCTTGTAATTATATTTCAGTACATTACAGAAACAACTGAAACAAAGATCTAAAAGCAGTTTAGCAGCAAACTTTGTGAAAACTAATATTTGTCATTCTCAAAACTTTTGGCTGTATATGTGCGCGTATCTCATAGGTGTGTGTACGCGGAGAGTTTGTGTATATGTGCGCGCGTCTCAGGTGTGTGCGCGCATTTCATATGTAGTTGTGTGAGCAGTTAGTAGTATATATAGATGTGTGACCATTTCATATACGTGTATGCAAGTGTTTCATGCGTGTGTGCATGAGTGAAGTTTGATTTAAGCCCTATACGGTGCTTCACAATTTAGGGCATCTCTTTTCATCATTATGAACATATGAAGCACATATAAATACATTTATCATAAAATATTATTATTGTAAAACAAAATAAAATCAATGTTTGCTTCAGCATTAGACACAATATTGTTTTAAGCTAACTAATTGTACACAATTCTTCGTTGTGCTTGGTCTGGCTTTTGGATAAAGTCCTTCCATGCGCCATCTGGCGGATAGTCAGTGAAGCACAACACATTTATTTAAATTCCTGAATGTTGCTTGAGGGATCTTGCGGCATGTTGTGCGCCAAATTGCAGGATCTCGCGGGAAAAAGCRTGCATTCTTAATGGCCAGATCTGTAACAACCAGTTGCACCTCCAGAGTTGAAGGTTCGATTCCCACCTCAGTTCAGTGTGTGCCCTATGATGGATTGGCACCCTATCGAGGGTGTATCCCACCTAGTGCTCAAAGTCTTCTGGGCCTCTGTGACCTTTTACACAAGATAAGTATAGATGAATGAATAAATAAAATAAATTTGTGTACCAGGATGAAATGTCGTGACAAAGACTTCCTGTTGTTATAAATTCAACCAAAATTGTTTCCCCAAATTCTGAAAAGGAAATTACTTTAGATCAGTTCTGGATAATGGCACATGTGACACTGCCGTCAAACATGAAAATTGTGTCGGCTACTTCATATTGCATTATTGTAACGCCTTCCATTGTTTTATTTTTTTTCTGACCAGAGAAATCACTTGTTGCACTCAACTGATGCCTTCGATGCCTTCAATATTTAAGTCTTCATCTCAAGAGTCAGGACAGTCAACATTGCAAACATCAAATGGACACTGAAAAACTTAAAAAAATTAAAAATAAAAAAAAAATTATAAAATAAAATTACTAATAAATTTGTGTTGAAGTCAATGACCATGATGCAGTTTGATTAATCACATAATTTATTAAACTTATCTTCAACTTACCTTTCAATTGCACATTCATGTCCTTTCTCTGATCATTGAGTTTCTCTGTAGGTGACACTGTTTTTAAAGTACCAAAATCATAAAAATCAAATGAACAATTCTAAATATCACACAACATTTATTACAAACAAAAAAAAACCTTTCAAGATGTGACCAAAAATATTCAGAAAGAAAATGCACTTTCTCTGCGACAGCTACAGTTATGGCTAAATGTTTTACAGAATTTGTGTCGTACAGAATTTAATAACAGTGAATGAATGTAATGCTTTACTTATATTTTCATTAGATACACCCTGGTTTAAAGGCACACAACTTTTTTTAAATCAATAATATCAGAGAAAAAAAACTTAATGTATACTTCATTAAAATATAATCATTATTTTCTCAGTTTTTAAGTATACGTCCAACTATTAAAGAATGAAATCACTATACAAAATCAGGTCAAACTAGTTTTTTTTTTTTATATATAATTTTTTTAGGCTCTCCTGTAAAGTTGGTAAAATGTCACTCTGGCAATAATGTTTAGTCACAAGAAAGAAGTTCTCTTGTGGCTTGATCACAAGAGACAAATGCAAATATAAGCTCTGATCAGGTCCAAAGTATCTCTGTGTTTTTAGGAAGCATAGGAGCTCTGTGGTGGGACCCAGTGAAAAGATGGCTGTTCTCCGGTGCATCAGATCACAGTATAATCATGTGGGACATTGGTGGAAGAAAGGGACGCACACTACTACTGCAGGGACATCAGTGAGTACATACACACAAACCCGCTACCCTACTGTCTTAAAATTTATAGAAGCATTCATATTAAGCTTTCCACAAGTCCTGTCATTCAACAAATTGAGGAGATATTTTTTATATTGCTGACATGACCGTTTAAGTGCTTACAACAAAAAAAAAGACATTTCCAAATATTATCTTATTAGCGATGAGTATGGTCCAAGCACCATGATGTTAATAAGGTCTAATTTATCAAATATTGAAGCCTAAAGATTTTTAAAAAATACACTGTTAGTAAACTGTTTTCTAGTTATCATGCCTCACAGAGTAGCTGTACATTATCATGCCTCACAGAGTAGCTGTGTATTGTCTGTCTCGTAAAATGTGTATTGTAACCAAAACATATGTATTTGCTACATTCTACAACTCACTGATGTAGATGTAGCTTCCAGTATAATCAGCCTTATAATTACGTTTACAGTAAAATAGCTTGACCAAATGTCTTGTAATACACAGCAATGACCGGGCCTAAACACAGTGGAAAGTGTAGTTTGCAAAAATGCACTAATAGAATTTAAGCTTATTTCAGCTTCTAAATACCTTGGGTCCACAATAATGGTTAACTAACAATATTAGTTCCACAATGAATACTATAATCATTTACAAGTGTAGGTGTAACATAAGTATCTGCTATTATTTTAGTACAGTGCTTTCCTATGCTAAGGGACAGAACATTGGAGTAATGTTTAACTCAAAGTAATTTAATTAATTAACTAACTCAATATTAAACAACTATAATGTTAGCTTGGAGGTTTCTATTGACGTGCATGCCTAGGCGTTTCTTATTTACAGTACTTGTCAGAGGTTATATTTAGGGTCCAATCACTATAACGTCAGCATGATGATGACATGACTCTGACATCATCACCATTGCCCTGATAATTGTTAAATAAAAACAAGGTTTTTACAAGGTTGATAAACACCATTGCCCTGTTTTAATAGTGTTGATGTCATAAGGTGCGAAGGCCCTCTTGTTCTTCTAATGATTACTATTATTACGGCCCCAGCACTATGACATCATAGCTATGACTTTGTCAATGACTTTGTCATTGCTGACAGTGCTGATGTCTGATGTCCTATAGTTCTGATTTCTGAAAGTGCTCATGTCATTGTGTGTGAAGGGCCCTCTTGTTTTGTCTCACATGCACACACACACTCATACACACATACTGTACACGCACAAACCCTCATATATCATATACACACACACACACACTCAACAAATATTTATGGCCCAAAATTACATCTGCCCTATATAGTGTGTGTCGTGTGCAAATTGTGCAGTGCACCCAGGCGGCAATGGCTTTTTCTAGGTCTTAACATGCTCTTAACATGCACGCAGGATGTGCGGTGCACCCTGGGTGGCGATAGCAGAGCACTATAAGGTGCACAGGACCCTCTTGTTTTCCTAAGGATTATTAGGGGCCAAGCACTATAAGGTGCACAAGACCATCTTGTTTTCCTAAGGATTCTTTTTCCACCCTTTTGGAATTTTGGGGGTCTTAACATGCTCAAAAACATGAACATGAAACTTGGCAGACAATTTGGAATCTGCTGCCATCAGGATGCCTGAGTCTCGTGGCCCGGGGCCACTACACACGATTTAGCTGGATAGCTCATATACACTTTCACGTAGGCACACGAAACTTGGTACACATTTAGAGCAACTCAACTCAACAGGAGGCTGGTTATTTTTGGTCGTTCCCAAAAACACACCATATGGTTTTTGATATACTCCTAGGGAATTTATACGTCGTCACCAAACCGGGCCGATGTGATCTAAATGTGCCTTAAACGTATGCTGTATAGCTCATACAAAATTTTACGTAGGCACACGAAACCCGGTACACATTTAGAGCTCATTGAGCCGAACAACGTTTGCGCTACATGTCCTGGGCTCAACTCAACAGGAGGCCGGTCATTTTGGGTCGTTCGCAAAAATGCACCCGATGGGTTTTGATATACTCCTCCTAGGAAATTACACAATCGCTACCAAACCAGGCAGATGTGATCTAAAGACATTGACGATGCAAAATTGTGGAGGGATTTTTGATATCTCAAATGGGTCAGCTGTGATAATGTCTTAAACGTACGCCGAAAAATTATTAATAACTTTGTGTGGCATTATATTGAGTGACATTACAGAGGTGTGAAGTGGGGAATGTCTATCACCGCCGCGACAAAACGACAGCAGCCAAAGTAAATCAGCTGCATTTCAAAGTAATTAGTGAAATGACCGCCAGGTGGCGCAAAGTGCCATTTTCCGTCATCTCGGTTTAAAAAATAATTAAGTCATAAAAAAGTCAAAACAATATGCTGTATCGAAGAAATACTACGGTAATGGTAATTTCCACATCTGTGTATTCTACACAACAAGCAAAAAATCTGAACCAGAGCTATTGATATTTGCTGTACAATAATGAGTAAGAAAAACATTGAAGTTGAACATTAAAACAAGTACACTACACTGTAAACCCTAATGCTCAAAGTAATTAAACACATTGAGTACTGTTAACCTAAATAATTGAATGTGTAATATTTTTGAGTACGTAAGTAACAATAACTTAAGTAAAACTTCCACCAATGTAAAATCTATAGAGCACTCATGGTGCAGCGGTAAGTGTTTTGCCTATATCATGCGGACAGCCCGGGTTCGATTCCCGTGCTGAATGGTCTGCAACAATTTTTTTTTATTTGTTCAACAAACTCAAAATTTTTTTGTTTAATGATGTTTCCAATTTTAAGTAAACAGAACTATCAATTTTTATGTAACTGATTACCTCAAATAGTTGGAGTTTTGCCAACTTAATCGGGTTTACAGTGTAGGGTTTTGTGTTTTAACATCTTAAATGTTCTTTAAATTATGTTCTATAAATAATGACACCCGTTGCGCTGTACTGCCGCTGACAAAACCTTATAAAATACTATCACAGTACTAAAATTATATTAGTACATATAGCCGTTTCTTATTTGCTTCAAATTTAAGCAAAGTAAATGTATACTTGTGTAACGGTGTGCGCCCAAATCAATATCGCTCCTCACTCACATCCGAAGCTCACTAGGTAGGAGGCCTAGGCGCACACTGCAGGTGTGCGAAGAAGCAGGGCAGCCCTACTAAGCACAACGGGTGAGCTTTCAGCGCTAATGATCTCGAGATTTTGATGAGCTTTTCGATTCCCGTGCTGTATGGTCTGCAACTTTTTTTTTTTTTTTTTTCAACAAACTCAAAAATTGATAGTTCTGTTTACTTAAAATTGGAAACATCATTAATTAAAAAATGTGGTATAACTGATTAACTCAAATATTTAGAGTTTTGCCAACTTAATCAGGTTTACAGTGTAGCAGTAAAAAAAAGACACAAAAAATGCTGTGTTGTTTCTGTAAACACATTGTTGGGTTGTTTATGCTAGGTCAAAAAATTCTGGGTTATTTCAGGTGCTTTAAACACATTGTTGGGTTGCTCATGTTGGGTCAAATGAGATGTAGTGAGTCATTTACAAATGGGGTTGGGTTATTTTGACCCAACAATTGGTTTATACTTTACTATCTTTTTCCTCCAAACAGCAGCTTGCAAAATGTTCAAAATATAATTGTTATTGTGTTACAAGTTGTCACGGCGTGCGCCTGAGATGGGCATGCGTCCAAATCAATATCTCTCCTCTGTCACTAGCTAGGCGGGCTCTCCTTCTGCTGGTCCGCGAAGGAGCAGGGCCACGGAATTAGGCACGGCTGGTGAGCTATCGCAGCWAATGATCCCGGGCTTCTCCCCACACTATAAAATACAGCGGGGAGTGTAGCTCGGGGTCTGTTGTACTGTAAACCCGATTAAGTTGGCAAAACTCAAAATATTTGAGGTTATCAGTTACATCATAATTTTTAAGTTTGTTGAATTTGTTCAGCTAACTTGGAAAGTGTCAGTTCTACAAACTCATAAATACCAAAGTTCTGAATACTCAAAGTTATTACTCATTCAATTATTTAAGTTAACAGTACTCAGTGTGTTTAATTACATTGAGCATTAGGGTTTACTGTGTAGTAATGAAGATAATCATGTTTTACTGTTACTGTGTGTGCTTTACAATGTCAGACAACATTCAAATGCAAATTATTTACCCCTCCCCAAGTGTGAATCAGCGGTTCTCACCTATACATTCAGAGAAACTAAATGTATACACCCCTTAATACACCCCTCCCCACTTTAAGACCCTCTTGGATCTGAGGCGCTTCTAAAGACCTGCAGTGCTTCAGGCTTCTTTTTAATTTTCATCTTTGGATTCCAGATTCTAAAATTGACATTGTTACTGTTTTTAATCACTGGAATGGAAGACATTGAGATTTTCCTTATCATAACATGAATTGTATTGTTTTAATCACTCTATACACAATTTTCTTTGGTATTTTTTAAAAAATAAAATATTAAAACTTAATACAAAATGAAAAAACAAAAAATAAACCATTTGTATTTTTATGTGTTGTGTATAGAGTGATTAAAAACAGTACAAGGCATGTTACAGTATGTTGAGGAAACTTTCCATCTCTTCCACACTGACTGACTGACGTGCCTAACTTTTTTCAGCAGAGCCTCTTTTTACTGAATAATCCACGACTTTTCAACTCCACCGCGCTGCTTTTTAAAGTCCAGTTTCCCCAACAGAACCCGAGATACACTCCCGCTGTGTTTCATAGCGAGGAAAGAAGCTCGGGATCATTAGTGCCGGTAGCTCACTAGTTGTGCCTAGTTAGGTGGCCCCAGTTCTTCGCAGACCTGCAGTGTGCATCTAGGCCGCCTACCTAGTGAGCTTCGGAATGAGTGAGGAGCGATATTGATGTGGGCGCACGCCCATCACAGGAGCACGTCGTGACACAAGTATACATTTACTTTGCTTAAATTTGATGCAAATAAGAAACGGCTATATGTATTACTGTATTAATTTTATTACTGTGATTGTATTTTATAAGGTTTTGCCAGCAGCGTTACAGCGCAGCGAGGGTCATTATTTATTAAAGAACGTAACGGCGTACTGCATTTCATTGTCATAATACCACAAAAACACAAGCATTTATACTGTAATTTAGTACTGTGATTATGAATTCGTTTAAGTACAATGTTACACTTGATTTTATCCGCTACTACGTGCAGCTCTAAAGGAGCTGCGGCTCATTAATCCTTGGCAGAATGAACTAAGATCTGACGCGTATCTATAGTTATATAGCGCCACTCAGTGGTAAAAGCCTGCAACTGCATACCGTCGCCGTGTGGTGCGGCGACAAAACTAGAAAACCACTCGTCACACATCTGTATATTCAGTGACATGTTCAGGAACATCATAGTGTGACGCTTACTTTCCAGCATCTGCAGCCTATTGTACACACATACACATCATAAATGTTAACACTCTCACACTCATATTACACACACACACATGCACACACACACACACACACACACACACACCACACACGCACAAACCGAGATGGCTCGGCCTCACCGGTATAAGATGGCTAATCCGGGAGCACAAGAAAACAGAAAGAGAGGGTATTGTAAGTGTCCAGAAAGATTAATCCTCCAGGGAAATGTAATCCTTTGGCAAACAAACTCACTCTCTCAGTAACAGCGCTGCGCATCCTCATCTCACCACATCGAGTCTTTTGCCGGTTCTGCTTTTAAGCCGGCCCTCGTGACCCGACACGTGATCGGGATCCCTCGCACTGCAAGCAAGTGCGAATGCCCGCGAGAGCTTAACCCCGGAACCAAAACACAGTCATTTGGGACTATAAAACTGGGGTTGTTGATGAGGCCCGGTGGTTTAATTTTTATTTACCATCTACTTGTGGCCTATATCAAAAACCCCATTATGTGGCTGCGCTACCCATTCATGGTGTGATGTTTACTTTCCAGCATCTGCAGCCTATTGAACACACATACAAATCACAAATGTTAACACTCACACACACAAAGACATCTCACACGCAAACACACACACACATGAACACATACATACAGACACATTACAAATGTTAACACACATACCCACACACACGCCTCTCTCGCGACGCACAAACACACTTATATCACACAAACATCACGTTAACACACACACTCATACATCACACACATTACAAATATTACTTGTACATACATACACATCACATCTGACACTCACATCATGCACACACACAGATGCACAAACTTGTATCACACACACATTACAAATGTTGACACTCACATCACATCTCTCACACACACATTGAGGAGTAACATCATAGTGTGATGTTTACTTTCCAGCATCTGCGGCCTATTGAACACACGTACACATTACAAATGTTAACACACACACTCGCACGCACGCACGCATGCACGCACACACACACACACACATACAGACACATACAGACACATTACAAATGTTAACACTCGCATGCCCACATACACGCGCGCCTCTCTCCCGAAACACACACAAACACACTTATATCGCACACACATCATAAATGTGAACACACAAACACATCTCACATACACGCACACACACAAACACACACACTCGTACATCACACACATTACAAATGTTAACACTCATATGCACACACACACCTCTCTCATGACATAAACACACGCACAAACACACTTGTATCACACACATTACAAATGTTAACACTCACACATACACAAACATGCACGTATACACAAAACACTCATATACTCATGTATATCACACATTATAACAAATTATAAAACACACACACACTCACATCTCTGTCTCACACGCCCACACGCAGAAACACACACACCGAAAAATGATTAATAACTTTGTGACATTATATTCAGTGGCACCTTCTGTGACATCACGTTCAGTGACATCACATTCAGGAATAGCATAGTGTGATGCTTCTAGCATCTGCGGTGTAGTATTTTAAATGGGGAGACAATACTCAACGCATTCTTCGCCATTTATGTAGGGTTTCAGCTCTGGTTCAGAGGTGGATCGAATCTTTAAGGATTTGAGTTAATTTTGTTAAACTTAATTAAAATTTATAGCGTACACTTTATCAAGCGTTTAGTATGATTTAGTGCAACTTACCAATTCTGTTTATCCCGCGGCCGACRACGATAATACAAAATCGGGTATTTACCTAATTATGAGCAAGGTAACGTAAGATCTGGGCAAATGTTTAGACTTTAAAATACATGACCAAGACAACAGTTCTTCATAAAGAAACAAGAATATATTTGAACTAATCTACGATACATGAAGCTATGCTACTTGAACACACACACACACACACACACACACACACACACACACACACACACACAAAAACATACCAACAGTTGCAGGGTGAAAGTTAAGGACGTTCATCTAGTACTGTTTACTAAACCAAAGAAAGTCACAAGAGCAGAGTCTTGGGTTTAACCTTACGGTTTTAGTTATGAAACGAGCACCATTTTCAGCAAGGTATGCAGCTTTTATACTTGCGTTACGTTTCATTCTCATGGTTCGCCTTCGGTGAAGGGAATCACGGCGTTGCTGATTGGTTGGTGCTCTGGTTGAAATGACATCTTTCAGGAAAGCCCTTCGGTGAGGCCTGGTTGCCTGGTTACCGATGGTGCGCTCTGGAACTTCTTCAGTGGGTTTCTTCGTTGCAGTTCTGGCACGAAGTCTCACTGAGAGTTCTCGAGGAGTGGATGACGTCAGCGAAGTCGGCGTAGCGCTCGCAAGGGCAGAAGCCCAAGCGGCGAACTTGCTTCCTTCAGATGGTCATGATGATGATGTGACGAAAGAACGACGAAAAAAGGTGTTTGGACGAGTCCGGACATTGAGTTTTGTCCCTGTGTGTCAGTCCGTCCCACGGATGTGGATGGATGTGGTCCAATCGGATGTGGTTGCGGGGCTTAGCCACGCCTCACTTGGTTCCCCCTTTTGTGCATACATTAGGCCGGGTTTACGGCTGTCACGTGGGGCCAAGCCGATTACGCTTTTAATTACCTTTATAAAGTAATTTTACATGAGCTCTTGTTCATGCAACCAATTTTCCGTGTACACTACTGTTGTTTGAATAAAATATGCTTTCAATCAATACCACACATCCCCTATCTTACACACTCATTTATAGCTTTGTTCAATAAAACAGGGTTTTGTAAATGCTAACAATACCTTTTAAAGTTTTGTAGAATAAACAAACATAACACACAGATATAAAACATACTGAATATATGTTTCTAGCATTTTTATCCTACTGGCACCATTAAAGATTGCTTAAATAGTGTCTCTGCTGTATTCCTCTTTGTTCTTTGAAAGCCATTTGGAGAACGCATGTGTCCTGGGGTCACTGAGATGTTCAAAGTGTGACTTGGTGCTTCCCCTCCCAACTCGGGGTGAAGGTGTAAAACTGTCCGCTTTGTTTACAGGAAGGCCAATTTACACAATGGTTTTAGGTCTAGTTTGAGGCATCTGGCTTTAGTGTAGCTTCAAGCCCAGTAAACTTCCTGTCCCATGCCTGGTTAAGATCCAGCATCTTAGTTTTACAACCTCTCCTTTATGTTCCCGAATGAGATAAGGTTATCGGGATGGCAGCATGATGTCTGGAGAAGAGTTTCTGGAATGTGATCGAGTGTTTGCTCTTAGTTGGGGGTCTGCCTGACCCTACAGCGGCCTATTGTACAGTCGTGGCCAAAGGTTTTGAGAATGATACAAATATTAGTTTTCACAAAGTTTGCTACTAAACTGCTTTTAGATCTTTGTTTCAGTTGTTTCTGTGATGTACTGAAATATAATTACAAGCACTTCATAAGTTTCAAAGGCTTTTATCGACAATTACATGACATTTATGCAAAGAGTCAGTATTTGCAGTGTTGGCCCTTCTTTTTCAGGACCTCTGAAATTCGACTGGGCTGCTCTCAATCAACTTCTGGGCCAAATCCTGACTGATAGCAACCCATTCTTTCATAATCACTTCTTGGAGTTTGTCAGAATTAGTGGGTTTTTGTTTGTCCACCCACCTCWTGAGGATTGACCACAGGTTCTCAATGAGATTAAGATCTGGGGAGTTTCCAGACCATGGACCCAAACTTTCAACGTTTTGGTCCCCAACCCACTTAGTTCTCACTTTTGACTTATGGCACGGTGCTCCATCGTGCTGGAAAATGCATTGTTCTTCACCAAACTGTTGTTGGATTGTTGGAAGAAGTTGCTGTTGGAGGGTGTTTTGGTACCATTCTTTATTCATGGCTGTGTTTTTAGGCAAAATTGTGAGTGAGCCCACTCCCTTGGATGAGAAGCAGCAACCTCACACATGAATGGTCTCAGGATGCTTTACTGTTGGCATGACACAGGACTGATGAAAGAACAATGATTTCAAGCATCACCCTCCTTTTAACATGTCAAGTCTGCCATTCTATCCCAATCAGCCTGACATAATGATCTCTAGCTTTGTGCTCGTCAACATTCTCACCTGAGTTAGCAAGACGATTACTGAAATGATCTCAGCAGGTCCTTTAATGACAGCAATGAAGTGCAGTGGAAAGTTTTTTTTCGGGATTAAGTTAATTTTCATGGCAAAGAAGGACTATRCAATTMAYCTSATCACTCTTCATAACATTCTGGAGTATATGCAAATTGTTATTATAAAAATTTCCAATATTTATGTAATTCTCAAAACCTTTGGCCACGACTGTACACAGGCACACGCACATTTACTCGTCATTCACCTCTCTCCCTCACTCTCACACACACTAATGCGCACACACACACACACACACACACACACATGCATGCATGCACACACACAAACACACTTGTATATCACATACATGCACACATACATACACCCATATTACAAATGTTCACACTCACGCACACACACACACCTCTCATGATGCGCGCACACACACACACACACACACACACACACACACCTCTCTCACGACACACACGCACAAACACGCACACTAATGCAGTCAACAAACATTTAGGGCCCAAACTGACATTAGCTCTGTATAGTCTAGTCAAGTCAAGTAGGCTTGGATTGTCATTCCAACCATATTTTGTTTTAATATACAGTTAGTACACAGTGAAACGAAACAACGTTCAGGACCAGGACCTCCAGGACCAAGGTGCTACATACATACAACAACATAAATTAACAACACAAATTTTTACATTTTAAGTTAACCTAAGAAAACTACCAAATCCTATACAAAAAATACACAATAGACAAAGTGCACGTGAAAAAGTGCAAACAAAGAGCTACATGACAAACACAACAATGTAACACATAACAGTACTTTTTTTTTTTTCTTTTTTTTTTTCTTTCGTTTGTATGTTTGTTTTTTTGATGAAGTATGAGGTAGTGGGAAGCGCAGCAGTAAACAATTGACATTGTGACAAGAATATAGTGTGCAAATAGCAAGTGAAATATATATTGTGCAAAAATTGCAAGGAGCAGCACAGTTAGGTAGGTATGAACAAATTGAGATGGATGTATATCAGTGTGATTGTGCATGTGTGTTGATCAATTCAGTCCGGATGTTATTTAGTTCGTCTGAATGATTTGTGTGTGTGTGTGTGTTTATCAGTCCAGTCCCTTTGTGTTGAGGAGACTGATGGCTTGTGGGTAAAAACTGTTACATAGCCTGGATGTGAGTGACCGAATGCTTCGGTACCTTATTCCAGATGGCAGAAGGGTGAAGAGTGTGTTTGATGGGTGTGTCCAGTCAGCCACAATGCTGGTGGCTTTGCGGATGGAGCGTAGGATGTATATGTCCTCGATAGAGTGAAGAGAGAGACCTCCGTATCCTCAGTATCCGCTGTAAGGGTTAATAGCCGAGGCCGTATGAATGCCGTGCGGATCCCATGCGGCTGCCCTTTGGACCGCGTGATCCTCCTCTGTCTCCTGCCAGGAATGTGTGTCGAGATTTCTCAGTAAACATGCGCATTCAATTTACCTGGTGCCACCACTAGATGGCGCTTTGTTCTCAAGAACATGTTAACACAAGCCAGCAATTTAGCTGCGCTGAGTTGCAATCATGCGATTTTAACAACCCACCCCACCCTCACCGGACTGACGCTATCAAACTGTACTACAGAGATGAAGATGGCAACTTAATGGACCTTATTCGTGGTAAGTGGTGACTTTTTTATTCACATTTTTTTGGGGTAGCGTACAGTTTAATTCCCAGTTTAGTTTTTATCGGCCGTTTTAAATATCACTTGCAGCACAAGCAGCGGTCAGATGTGACTTTAGAGAACTTAATGGTCTGTTTACCAAGTATGGAGTTAACATTACAGCTTACTGTCAGTGTCAAAAACTCACAATGTCACTGCTCTTTTCTTCAAAAAGACGCTAAAACTTTGGAGATACTATTAATGTCGCTATTACAAAAGCTGCATTACTCGAAAAACTTATAAGCAGCAATCGTATAAATTCCCTCTCTGAAAATGTGAATGGGTAAGAGTTAATCTGCAGGTTATTTCTATGACTGGAATATAATATGGTGCAGTCCATGGAAACCACAGGCTTAGGCCAGATTTACAGGAGCTAGCGAGCTAAACGCTCATAACCAGGTTTATATTTTCCCCACTTTGGCCGTGACTTTGCACGGCAGTGTGAACGCTTAGTTAACGAAAGCTGAATAAAAATCCTGAAATGTTTACCAGTTAAGGAGTAGGGCCGGTTCAATACCCAATAAGTTATAGTTTGGCTTCAGAGATGAACTAATGCTCTTATACGAGTGTTGTATCTCTTGACTTATTTGTATGAAAAGCRCATTAATTCCCAGTTAATGCAGAAAACTTCATCAAAACTAGATTAATACAGACGGACAGTGGCTAATGCTAAGACAGTTCAATGGTTAACATTAGCACAGGCAGTTTGCTCTATTTACATTGCAGAATTCTCAAAACAGTATTTTACACACTCTTTGGTGAATAGGTTTATTAATATATTTAGTTTTCATCAAAACTAGATATTCGGTAAAGTTTATTTATCTTTTCACTAAATTCTCCTGTTCTTTTTAAACATCTGAGCCAATTCTGGAGCTGTGGAGGATTGGCTCAGATGGGTGACAGCTGGCCTTTTGGAGTTACTGGGGGAGCACAAACAAGCTGTTGAGGGTGCTGTAGTAGGGATGATGTCACAGTGCAACAGCTTTAGAATTATGTTTGGTCAGGTCTGTATTCTGAACATAGAACTGCAAAACGTGTGATACATTGGGGGGAAACAAGACATAAACTGTTCCATCTTTGATCGTTTTTAAAAATGGATATTTTAATATAAAAGAACCAGACTAATAAGCAGCTGGTGTTATCCATTATTTTGCTGTATTTATTACAGGTATACTCTATGTATTAAATTTTTATGTCATGTTTGCATGTTTTAAAATTCATTAAAATTAATTGAAAAACATCAATACATTAATAATTTACACAATGATAACATTGTTTGTTTTGCTGAATTAGGTAATAAGCGATATTTAAAGAGTACTGTATGTGCGCTGTTGGGGATTGGAAGATGAATGTGAAAACCTCATTTACACGACAAAAGACAGTCAGAGGTGCGAGTGCGCATCTCTGCTTTGCTCTTCAGTGTGTGTCCTTGTGTTTTATGTTTCTAGGGGTGCATTCTTGAATTCAGTCTGTCTGAATCTTTATAAACGGCAAGTTGGGAATTCATGTTTAAGAAAATAACAATTAAACACTTGACCATTTGCATCTGTGCTATTTTGTGCTTAAGTGACACATTAAGTGACCTATTTTTTTTTTTTCCTCAGTTTAAAAATGCTTTGGGATTTAAGAAGCACGTTAACAGAACAAAGACAAAATATAGTTGCAAGCAACGTTGACGGGCCCAAGCACCCTGCGCTATCGCCACCCCGGGCGCACCGCACAACCTGTGTGTTATTTGAGTGTGTTAGCACCTCGAAAAAGCCATCGCTACCCGGTTGCACCACACAACTTGCACACATTACACACTATACAGGGCTAATGTCAAAAATATTTCTTGAGTGCATTAGTGTGTGTCTGTGTGTGATGTTTGTGTGTACAATTGGCCGCAGATGCTGGAAAATAAGCCTCACACTATGATGTCCCTGAATGTGATTTCACTGAATATAATGCCACACAAAAGTTTTTAATAATTTTTTGGTGGCATTATCAAGGCATTATCACTGCTGACCTGTTTGAGATATCATAAATCCCTGCGCAATTTTGCATCCTCAGTGTCTTTAGATCAAGTCGGCCCGGTTTGGTAGCAATCGTATAAATTCCCTAGGAGGAGTATATCAAAATCCATCAGGTGTGTTTTTGCGAAAGACCCAAAATAACCGGCCTCCTGTTGAGTTGAGTCCAGGACATGCAGTGCAAAAGTTGTTCAGCTCGATGAGCTCTAAATGTGTACCCAGTTTTGTTTGCCTAGGTGAGTGTGTATGAGCTAGGGAGCAAAATCTCGTGTGGGGGCCCTGGGCCAAGTGACTCTCAGGCATCCAAATGATTCCAACCTGTCTGCCAAGTTTCATGAGTTTTTGAGCATGTTAAGACCCCCGAAAAGTCCAAAAGTGGGGGGGGGGGAAATTATATATATAGTTGCAAGCAATGATGATGGGCCCAAGCACCCTGAGCCATCGCTACCCGGTTGCACACGTCACACACTATGCAGGGCTAATGTCAGTTTGGGCCCTAAATATTTGTTGTGTGTGCGTGTGTGCGTGCGTGCGTGCATGTGTATGCTTGTGTGTGTGTGTGTGAGTGAGGGAGAGAGGTGTGATGTGTCAGTCTGTGTGTGACAAGTAAATGTGAAACGTGTGGATGTGAGCCTGTGTGTTAACATGAGTGATGCGTGTGTTATTTTGTGTGATGTGTGTGAGACATGTGACTTGTTAGTGTGTGTGGGTGTGTGAGACAGAGATGTGAGCGTGTGAGTGTTATAATTTGATGTGTGATATACAAGAGTATGAGTGTGTTTGTGTATACGTGCGTCTGTGCGAGTGTGAGACTGTTAACATTGTGATATAAGTGTGTGTGCGAGCGACATGAGAGAGGTGTGTGTGCGTGAGTGTTAACATTTGTAATGGGTGTATATGTACTGTATGTGTGTGATGTATGAGTGTGTGTGCGTGTGTTTGTGTGTGAGTGTTAACAGTGATGTGTATGTGTATTCAATTGGCCGCAGATGCTGGAAGTAAAGCCTCACTATGATGTTCCTGAATATAATGTCACTCAATATAATGCCACAAAATAACCGGCCTCCTGTTGAGTTGAGCCCAGGATATGCAGTGCGAAAGTTGTTCAGTTCAATGAGCTCTAAATGTCTACCACGTTTCGTGTGCCTACGTGAAAGTGTGTATGACCTATCCAGCTAAATCTTGTGTGGGGGCCCGGGCCACGAGACTCTCAAGCATCCTGATGGCATGAGTTTTTGAGCATGATGAGACCCACGAAAAGTCCAAAAGGGTGGGAAAAAAAATATATTGTGACGGGGGACCTGACACCCTTTCCAAGATTCATACAGGTCTGCGTCCCAGCCAGCAGTTCAGCACTACGGACAGCGGAAAAGGGAGGCAAGTGACTGGTGCACAAACTCAAAGTCAAGCGATCATACTTCCGAACCAGATGAAGGAAGAAGAAAACAAAGCTTTGGTAACAGTGTACTTGGTAGAAGAGCACAAACTCTACATTTTGACTTTCATTAACATCTCAAAAAGGAAAAAGAAAATGAGAACCGACCAGAAACTTCTTGAAGGCAAAGTAAAACCGAAAACGCCCAACCTGTTGACCAGGAGACAGCTAAGCCAGGTTGTAGGCTCTATGACCTGATTGGTCTCGTTATGCCTGCCAAACAAAAAGGTGCAATTCTTGTCAGGAAGGAATTCCAAAAGACAGGCAATGGAAGCTTAATTAAACAAACATGGGACAAGGCAATTTCAGAAAATCTCAGAAGAGAGGCCATCAAACTCTTCGAGAAGCAGCGATGGCGGATGAAAGTCGAACATTGGTTTCACCTCGTAGACAGTCAGATTATGCTGGGGGCCATTCAACGTGATAGTTATGGGTCCCAGACATTCTTTGCAAACAGAGTCGCAGAAGTCCAAATGGCTAAGCCAGCAAGTGACTGGTGGTGGAACCCAGGAAATGGCCCAGGAAAATTTATTCTGCAAGCAGAGGCCGCTGTTCGTATTGTAAAGCGAGCCCTTCAGTACTTGGGAGGCAATGGTGTTTTCACATGAGGTGAAGCCTCAAGCCTTTCTCTACATGGCAGCCAATCTAGCAAATGAAAGACCTATAGATACAAGAACACAGATTAGGGAGGACTGCCTAGAATACATCCTTCCTGCTTGGAAGGTCAGGACCAAAGGGAGACCTAGGCGACTTTGATTTCATAGGTTATCCCTACAAAAGATTAAATATTAACCAAATTCTGGAAGAAATGGAGTCAGTTAGCAGGCCCAAACTTGTTTGTGAGAAGTAAGTGGCACACAAAAGAATGGAATCTTGCTGTGGGGGACATTCAGTCTGGTTGGCTGATCAAAATGCACTGAGAAGCCAGTACAAACTAGCCAGAGTGATCAAAGTCAATTCAGACCACAAGGGTGTTGTCAGAGACGCATATGTGAGAGTCTCCATACACTACCCAGTTCCAAGTATAAAGCCCAATCAAGTGAGCGGCACAGAGAAGACAGATCAAGAAACTGAAAAACAAGATTCCTGTGACCATCCTTCAGAGATGTTGGACGGGTATTTGTCTTGGTTCCAACAGAAGAAGAGGCAGAAGAAAAGAAAGTGTGAATTACTTGGGTTCAAGAACCAGTAGTTCAAGTGGGAGGTGTAAAGGTAAAATAAGTGAAACAGTGGCGCTGAAATCACTCTACAGGGGACAACTATGACAACACAGTATGCATCACCTCACAGTCACTAAAGGAGCAAAGGTACAGACTCAACATACAAGCACCATCTGTGACAGAATCGCCACCTCACAGACTCTTGCTTTAAGTAACTATGAGCTCACAGTATAGGGTCTGTGTATAAAAAGCCTGCATATCATGAAGGAATATGTCAAACGTCTGGTGCAATCTATGCCGTGATATGTGGTGTAAAATTAGACCAAAGTGCTTATTCAGTGGGTGGCAAAATCAATATGTTGGTAGCACAGATTTTATATTTGTGTGATTAAAGTCCCTGGTGACATTGAAAAGTAATTGTGTGTTCTGTCTGTATACATCAATATACATCAGGAACCAATTACATCGCCAGTACCATCATAATGCATCATCACTACTTAAATTGTGTAATATATAGGGGGCATCATTTTCCCATGCCTTGAGGTTGATCAGTTCCCAGGTTCTCAGTCATACTGAATCTTCTATTTCATATGAGTCATATATGATGAATAGTAAAGTTGACTAAACATGGACACAGTATTAGCGTCGCTGTACTGGATGTGATGGGTAATGGTATAATCAGTTTACACAGTTTTCATGTAAAAATCCATTAGCTGTCCAGCACATGGAGGCCTAAAGACTATCACTATCAATTTGGGGCTGCAGCTCTGCTCAGGGAGGAAGTTTCCAAGGTGTTCTGATCTTCAGCAAAGCAAGGGAACTAAGGTCTTCCCAGCCATCTCGTGGGCTAGTTTTTAATTTTGTGGGAAGTATCAGCATCAGGGTAAAAAAAATAAAAAGCATGTAGTAATGGATAAGGCCAATCATGACTCTGTGCATCCTGTTTGATTTTATGGTATTTTGTATTTTATATAATGTACTTGCCTGTTCTATAATAGTTCATTTATGCCTATCACAATATACACATAATTGCATGTGTATTCAATGACAAGACGTTGACTATTCTCTCTGTACTATGTCTCATTTCATGATATCAGCCCCACTAGAGTTGTGTTGTCACCAATCTTCATTATAGTGTTAAAGGAGTGGATGGGTGTGCAGTTGTACTCTATGTACTGTAGTGTGAAAATGGTGATCGTGTGTTCATAGTGAGAGTAGGTAATGTGTGGTTGCCCATCCTGACATTTTGTCAAAATCCATGAGACATCTGTTGTATTGAACACAGAACTATAGTTAATAAATAACAGGGTTGTGTGAAGTGCAATTGACAATGCATCCTCCCTTGATCTGTTTCCATGGTAGACAAACTAGTGGCTGTGCAGATCAGTGGGGAGTGTTGGCCTTGATGTGAGAAAGGACAAGCCACTCCAAGCACTTCATAATAACTGGTGTCAGGGTAACTGGGCAACATTTGTTGAGACACCTGACTGCTTACTTTTTGGGCCTAACCTCTCTGTCTGGTCCTGCTGCTTTTATGATTTAGAGCTCATTTATTACAATACATTATTATGAGTGACCAGGAGTGGGTGAGGAAGAACCTTGGCAGCATTTATAGGTTTTAATACTGCTTTGTTTCTTATTTATGTACAATGCATTCCAGAATTATTGGTTCGTTTGAAAATAAGGAAAGCTGAAATTTTAGTTTAAAAAAGAATAAACTATGAATTTCTACCTGCCTACACACACTACTGCTTTTGAAACTAGTAAACAGTGGTCCTATTTATGTTGCTTCACCTCTACTAGAGCAGGACAAAGAGGTGCTGTATTGGGATATTACTTCTGCTGTCATTCGAACATTCGAGTTATAAATTTTCAAATATTTCCAGGTTACTTAAATAACCTCTAGTCATCAGTGCTTAAAAGCGGAGCTGTATTGGGATTTTACTTTTGTTGCCATATTGAAAGAAATGTTTGGATATTTTTATATAAAAAATATTGATATATAGGTAGTCGCTGACTTACAAACATCAAAATTATGAATATCCGCAGATTCAAATTCAAACATTCGTAGTAATGAACAAATCATGGAAGTAGCTCACTTGGATTGTACAAAAATAGACACTGCAGAGCACCAGATACCAATAATATAAGTTATACAATATTTTCAATGAGTAAGTAAATGTATTAAATGTCTAAAGTCCGGTATATTGTATGTGTGCGCGTGGAGGGTTGCCAGAGAAATGAGTCAGCCTCAGTGGTTTTAATGAATCAGTCTGGAAGCACGATAATGGAAAGTGGCTGTCCTATAAAGATGTCACAATAATTCTAATTTTGGAAAATCCGCAACAAATTACAGTTCACAGTCCAATACAGTGGAAAACATCTCTGAGACCAAAATGGTGTCCCAGATTCCCCTTAGCGATTTAAAGGTGCAGAGACAACACTGTTACATTTCATGTACCAGTAAAACCTTTGTTTGCGAGTAACAGTTTGTGAGTCTTTTGCAAGATGAGCAAAATTTTTTTTTTAAATTTTAACTTGACAAACAAGCAAGGGTTTGCACTACTATCTGGGTCTATGGTTACTCTCTCTCTTTCTGTTTGTGGGATTTTGTGAACAGGTTGATAAGTAATACAGTATGTAGGGGACTACCAGTATTGAGTTTTATGAATAGGTTACATTTTTGTATATAAAAATACTGTTTAACCTGTTTAATGTTTTCATTATGTTTGCCACTGTTCAGAGGTTAGCATTACAGTTTGGAATTGTGATGTCTTCTTCCTTCTGTAGGCATTTGATTTCATATTTGAAAAAACTGAAGTTGTTCCAATTGATATTGAAAGCTTTTCATTGATTTTCTTTCAGTGAAAGGGTGCAGGCTCTGAGGTATCTGCCGCTGTCTAGGCAGTTGGTCTCCTGCTCTGCTGATGGAGCTATTGCAGTATGGAACATGGACCTGCCACGGGAAGAGGTATATGCTTATGTATATAGAACCTTTCACCAAGTCAGGGTTACTTTACAAAATCCATAAAAGAAATGAGAACTGACAAAATACACTATTAAGCATGAATTAGATATTGCACATTTTTAAGAAACTATTGTGATATGATAGAATAAGGACAAAAAATTCAAATATAAATATAGTTGCAAGCAACGATGATGGGCCCAAGCACCCTGTGCCATCACCACCTGGGGGGCTCCGCACAACAAGTGTTATTCGAGTGTGTTAAGACCTCGAAAAAGCCACAAATTGCACACATCACATACTATACAGGGCTAGTGTGTGTGTGTGTGTTTGAGTGTGTGTGCGTCGTGACAGGTGTGTGTGCGTCGTGACAGGTGTGTGTTTGTGTGCGTGAGTGTGAACATTTGTAATATGGGTGTAAGTATGTGTGTGAGTGTGTTTGTGTGCATGAATGCATGCGTATGTGCGCATTAGTGTGTGAGAGTGAGGGAGATAGGTGTGTGACGTGTGGATGTGTCAGTCTGTGTGTGACGAGTAAATGTGCTTGTGTTTGTGCTTGTTTGTGTGTATGGTGTGCGAGTCTGTGTGTATTAACATTATTGATGGATGTGGGTGAGTGTTAACATTTGTGATGTGTATGTTTGTACAATAGGCCGCAGATGTTGGAGGAATGTTGAATGAATGGGATGTCACTGATCGTGATGTCACAGAAGGTGTTACTGAATATAATGTCACTCAATATAATGCCACACAAAGTTATGGAGTACGTTTAAGACATTATCACAGTTGACCCGTTTGAGATATCAAAAATCCCTCCAAGTTTGCATCCTCAATGTCTTTAGATCACATCGGCCCGGTTTGGTGATGATTGTATAAAGTCCCTAGGAGCAGTATATCAAAATCCATCAGGTGCATTTTTGCGAACGACCCCTGTTGAGTTTCGCCCAGGACATGCAGTGTGAAAGTTGTTCGGCTCAATGAGCTCTAAATGTGTACAGAGTTTCGTGTGCCTATGTGAAAGTGTGTATGAGCTAGGCAGCAAAATCTCATGTGGGGGCCCCGGGTCACGAGACTCTCAGGCATCCTGATGGCAGCAGATTCCAACCTGCCTGTTTCATGAGTTTTTGAGCATGTTAAGACCCCTGAAAATTGGGGGGCGCTAGTGTGCGAGCGTATGGAGTAGACGTGTGTTAACACAGCTCCTCTTCGCGATATTAATAAATTAGTATTACATACCAGATAGAATTTTTTTTTTTCGGCCAGTCAAACAGTTTTATCTCCCTGAATATCTGACTGACATAAATAAGCCGTAAGGTCAGTCATGTCGAAGACAATTCAGTCTAAACTTACTGCTAGCCATAAAACTAAAGAGGCTAATGTTAGCTCTCCCTCCGTGGCTAGCAAATCAACGCGCKCKGAGCCTTCTSACTCAGCGGAGATGTCACTGGCCATGTGCAAAGAACTTTGTAAAGAGATGTCAGAGACCATTCTWCGCGCCATTAACGAGCGTTTCGACGCGTTCGAGGCAAAATTTGAGTCTCTTTTGACCGCACAAGCCGAATTGGAATCTCGTGTAGTCACTCAAGAGCAAGCCATCAGTGACCATGAAACCCGGATTCAACTTCTGGAAAAGAAATGTTCCGACCTGACCGGCGCTAACAAGCAACTGCAGGCTAAAGTTTATGACTTGGAAGCACGCTCCCGCCGAAACAACATTAAAATTGTGGGCATTCCTGAAGGAGAAGAAAGCGGCAAACCCACAGAATTTGTCTCCAAGTTAATTTCTAAACTCTTCTCAGCGGAACATTTCCCGAAGCCTGTGTCTATTGACCGCGCTCACCGCTC
>QMIH01001750.1:70557-83579 GCA_003987875.1 Clarias batrachus | reverse complement strand
CTGGATATAAATTTTTAATGTTGTTCTTTCAGCACAGGTTTCATGCCAGATGCCCTTCCTGACGCAAGCCTCCCACCATTTGATCCATTTTGGGACTGGCACTGCATCCAGTGGCTGGGGTTTGAACACGGGCTGGTATTCGAACCCAGGCCTTCCACATGCCAGGCAAAAACCCTACCATAGTGCCACTATGAAGAAATATCAGACCACATGTGCCATAGGATTGGTCCGCTGGAAGCATTCGAGCCATGGCGAATCTAAATTCAAATGTCGCTTTGTTCCATGTCTGTGCCACAGTAGGCTACAGCATRTTAGAGTACGTTGAAACATTTATGTACGCACACAGAGGAATACATTGAGGGAAGTTTAATAGTGTCCCCCTAGAGGCACTGTGTTCCATTACAAAGAGCTCCTTCAGCATGCACCGCTACGCACACGGTCAGGTGTCGGAGCTTGGCAAGAATGGGCCGGGYAGCTCAAAGCTCAGCAATCTAAACACAGTGCCTGGAGATCTGATTACATCTCCCATGCTTGCCGATCGACGCTATAATGGATTTGCTGTGTGCGTGTTTGCATGCTTTCGAAAGGCTACGACTGGCCGTCTCCACGCGCTGGCTCACGTTTCCAGCTGGAGTGTAATTATGTGTGTGAGGGGAGTCATGAAGAGGAGCAGAGACGCAGAGAGCTGACCGCAGCCCGGGATCTGCCTGGGTAAAGCCTCCCTGCACAGGGCCACCAAAAAAGAAGAAGAAGAAAAAAAAAAAAGCCTGTCTGCAGGTGTGTGCATGCAAGAGAGCAACCCGTAGGAAAAGAAAGCTGTTTTGAAATCTTTGTGTCTCTCTCTCTCTGTCTGAACACAGGCTTTGTAATACTTTTTCAGCTGCTATTAGAGTCCTGTCAAACAAATATGGAAGGTGTTAACTAGCAACATTCGGTCTACTTTTGCAGCCAAAGATCGAGTCTGTGTGTGTGCGTGTGTGTGTGTGTGTGTGCGCGCATGTGTAAGAATGTGACGAGTGACACTTCATTTTGAACACTAAAGCAGCATCTCTGTCATTCGCCTCCTTGGTTACTGTGCCAACAAGGTTAACACAAACACAGGTGTGTGAGACAGAGTGTAGAAAACGTGTTCGGCTTTGTGCATGCTGGACAGCTGAGAACTTAAAGACATTCATACAGCTGCTGGTCCCTCAGCTGAAGAGCTCCAGCTCTTTAAAGTCTTCCTCTTTCATCAAAAGCAAGTTTTCACCAGAAAACAAAGCTTCAGTGACAATAGTTGTCAACATGATGCATACACACACACACACACACACACACACACACACACACATACAGTACAACTGTTCTCACTGTATCAGTAACCCATATTAGTATTTCAGTACTCACTAACTTTAGTTTTACTAACCTTTTAGTTATACAGTGCTGTGAAAAAGTATTTGCTCCTTCCTGATTTTTAAAAATTCATATTTAACACTTAAAGGATTGAGCTCATCCAACAAATTTTTACATCCAGATTGCAGTTTTTAAATGATGATATTTATTTCGGGGGACAAAAGCAATCCAATCCTGCCTGGCCCTCTGTGAAAAAGTAATTGCTCCCCAAACCTAAAAACAACCGCAATTAAGCATGTGGAATACATGGCAATGAGTCTCTCACGTCGCTGTGGAGGAATTTTGGCCCACTCTACTTTGCAGAAGGACACACTGGAGAGTTTTCGTGCATGAATGGCCTGTTTAAGGTCATGCTACAGCATCTCAATGTGATTTATGTCTGGACTTTGACCATGTCACTCCAAAACCTTCAGGTTATCTTCGATTAATATTAAAATTAGCTTGATGATCTGAATCATTTGAGTTTAATATTTCATTTTGTTTGTATATTTGTCAGATATATTCCTCATGCTCCTAGAACCACTTTTTTATTTCGCAATCAGAGTCCTACATTATGGCCGTGCCATCAAGGACTATGTATTATTTTATATTGTGTCTATCGCTTCATTTAAAGCTACCATTTCAAATAATTTTTCATTTGTCACTATCAGCTGCCKGATGTATTTCTATACTGCTTCTTTTAATATTGTTTCCTTAGCAAGCTGTTTGCATTTCTCATAATCAGTATCTTTATATTCCATGATTGAAAAAGTTTTACATGCATTTTTTCATGACAGGTAAGTGATTGGACAGGAGTATTTGGTTTCATATTTTAGGACATGTCTAACAGCTCTCATATTATCCACAAGAATTTTTTTTTAACCTCTTGTTCCCTAGTATATAAAGTCATGCCTTGCTGACACTCATTTGACACATATATGTATATACAGTATAAACACGCACACACAGTACGCATATCGCTGTAGAGTAGTGTTTTTGTTCTTTTACTCGTCATGACATTTCACGTGTGTGTTGTCTTTGTAAATGCCACCTTGAACCTGATTCAGAGGGAATGATTGTGCTCATTATGGCCAGCAGAAGAGYGTTTAACATGAAGGATTTAAAATGCAGACAGAGTTCCAAACAGACCCCAGTCTCAGATCTGCTGCTGGAATGAATGTCTGCCTCTCGTTGGACAGGAAATTAACCCAGATCNGATGTATTTCTATACTGCTTCTTTTAATATTGTTTCCTTAGCAAGCTGTTTGCATTTCTCATAATCAGTATCTTTATATTCCATGATTGAAAAAGTTTTACATGCATTTTTTCATGACAGGTAAGTGATTGGACAGGAGTATTTGGTTTCATATTTTAGGACATGTCTAACAGCTCTCATATTATCCACAAGAATTTTTTTTTAACCTCTTGTTCCCTAGTATATAAAGTCATGCCTTGCTGACACTCATTTGACACATATATGTATATACAGTATAAACACGCACACACAGTACGCATATCGCTGTAGAGTAGTGTTTTTGTTCTTTTACTCGTCATGACATTTCACGTGTGTGTTGTCTTTGTAAATGCCACCTTGAACCTGATTCAGAGGGAATGATTGTGCTCATTATGGCCAGCAGAAGAGYGTTTAACATGAAGGATTTAAAATGCAGACAGAGTTCCAAACAGACCCCAGTCTCAGATCTGCTGCTGGAATGAATGTCTGCCTCTCGTTGGACAGGAAATTAACCCAGATCCGTCCCCTCCCTCTGGCCTACACATACACTTTCCCCTCTCTTTCTCCCTCCTTCCCTCCCTTTATGTACATATCTACCCCTAATCTCTCTCACTGTCCGTCTCTCGCTGTGTCTGCCCATCCATCTCTCACTGTATCCTTCTCTCGCCATGTCCGTCCATCCCTCGCCGTGTCCGTCCGTCTAACCTTCTCAGTCTCTCTCTCTCTCTATGCCTTTATGTATATATCTACCCCTTTGCTCGCTCTCTCTCTCTCTCTCAATCCCTGTATCTGTCTGTCTGTCTCTCACTATGTCTGTCTTGTGAAATCTTTCTCTCTCCTTCTCCGTGTCTCTCCATCTCTTTCGCTCCCAGTCATTCTCTCTGACCCCCGGCTTGCAGCAAATACATTCTAGGAAAACAACCCTAGAACATATTTGTCACCCAAAACGCTAAAACTAGAGCATGAAGTCACAGCCCTTGTAGCAGCCCACCCGTTTTCAGTGTTTGTGCATACATACATGCGTGTGTGTGTGTGTGTGTGTGTGTATGGTGGGAGGTACTGCTCTTTACAGCAAACCGTACATCACCATTCATCACACACCCTCTTAAAGCAATTACTGCCTGTATGTGTCCTGTGATCTCACCTCTTCGAGGGCTCTCGTGATTGAAGAGAATTCCATTCACAGCGAAGAGATTATACGCCTCCCTGAAGTTCACTACTATCCAGTATGCGTATAGCTTTGCAGCACCTGACACACACACACACACACACAGTTAATGAAAGTATATACAATGCAATGACAAATCACTACGTCAATTTTAACAGAAATGGAAACCATTTAGACATGCTGTATGACTTTCTATCGGACATTGATAGAATTTAAAATGACATATAGGTTGCCTTGTTGAAATACGTCACAGTGTTAATGCGAAACCATGGCGTTTAGTTAGAAGATGTGCATAATATTCTTTAGCACGGCATAAGGCGTATAGGCTAATTATTTTTTCCTCGTTTTTACATTTGCATGAATTTTGCTTTAAAGCAGCAAACCTCAGACACCGGACATGATCTTTAAAATGATACTTTTGAATCATTTGTTAGGAAACCCTGTAGCTCTCATATACAGTAATCTCAAAAGAGAAAACTGCGAGCTGCAACAAGGCATGCAACAYATCTGTGTAGTTGCTTCTTTTTCATGTTTACATTTTTCTGGCCTGGAAATCATCTCCATCCTCAAGCAAATCACAGCAGCGTAGCTTTGCTCCTAACACTCCTATTTTTCCCCCCCTCATTAAAAGGCACCTTATACGAATGTGTCTCCAAATGAAGACATGGATTTGGATTAAGGAAGACGCTTGTCGATCGTCGCACCCGTGATGGAGCTTGCATGTGGCTATGGAGGAGTGCGTGCGTGCGTGCGGGTACCATAAGGTGAGCGAGGGTAGAACGGTGTGGTCTCTTTCTGCGGGATCTCCTGCACTTTGCCGTACAGCTCGCTGGTGGAGGCCTGATAGAAACGCACGTTGTCGGTCAGACCGCATGTCTTTATTGCGTCCAACAGGCGCAGRGTCCCGACGCCGTCGACGTCTGCAGTGTACTCTGCYAGGTCAAAGGAAATCTGATAGAAACACACAAACACACACAAAACTCCTTCCTTACAAATATCACTCGATCTTGTTAAACACAAAAGAACATATCTAGACTTTATCCACTTGATTTAATGTATGCGTGATTAAAAACAGGCCCAGTTTCCTGATAATGGGAAACTAAAAGCCTGGCCTTATAATGAAACAGACGTAAGTGTCAGAGTAGCAAAGCTGTTCAATAGTTATAAGTCTTATTCTCTGAGCAGACGGTGAACCCAAAGACACTGCACTAAGGAATAAAAGCTGCACAAGAAAATGTTCAAGGCATGGGTCCAGTTCAATAACCTGACAGGAGATCAAAATCTTCCACTTGTGCCCCGGACCAATTATATTTTCATCTGAAATGTGAATGGGTGTGCGGTTATTGGAACAGAATCCAAAAYGCGGTGGTGTCGCAAAGCAGATGTGAAATATTCAGTTATTTTCCAATAACTGCATCACACCGAGAGTGTTATTCATTTAAAATCAGTCATTTAATGCAACTTTTAATTACATTATACTTCTTATCCAATTATAGTTTTATGTAATGACGCGGAACGCCGACTAGAGCAGAGGTTCCCAATCTTCTTAGTTCAGACATTCACTTCCACATCCTGCCCCAAACCCCTGCATAGGACATGCGCAGCTGCATAAAGGCGTCAAATATGACATTTAATCATACGTGAAAGACTAACAAACTCAGACCATAGTACACTAAAGCATTCGATTATGTTTATTAGCAAGCAAGCAAACAAAAGACTAAATAGATTATTTTAGATTTTATATCTGCCATTAAAATGTTTTGCCTTGCGCTCCCCCTAGAGGCGATCTGTGCACCACGCCAAGCTAGTTCCTGTTCTCACTCAGGCTACGATCACATTACAGCCGCCTTGTTCAATWCCCATATTCAGACTTGCATTTGATGATGGTTCACATTCATGATTACAAGTGACTTCTGATATGTACGGACATCAATGTCCTCTGAACGTGAATATTGAAATGTCTTTGCTCACGCCGTCTGCGTTATGTGTTGTTCAACAGTTCATTCATTCCAAACAATGGATGCAATTTTAGCAAAAAATATGCTTGGGATTTTGCTCTGGAGCASAAGCAGAAGCTTATACAACATACGTTATAGAGGCTATAAAAAATAGACTCCTKACCACGTCTTTCTTTTTTCCTTTCTTAAAACGGGCACTGGTGGCTTAGTGGTAGGTTTCTTGCCTGCCATGTGGATGGCCTGGGTTCGATTCCCAGCCAATGCCCAAACCCCAGCCACATCAAGCTGTCACAAGCCTTGATAGAATGGGAGGGTTGCGTCAGGTTTTCTTCTTTATATAAAGCTTACTGCAGTCGTTCCCGTGAACATTCAGCGAGTGGAATTTCTGTTCCTTGAAAATTGACGTAAAACTTGTGAAGAGATGCTTCGGTCTGTGGGAACTAGACGCCCAATCGTTCACCAACAACACTTGCGCGTTACAGAAACCCGACTGGGCGTCATTGCCATACTTCCACAGAAACCCACATACCTGACCTTGCTCCAAACCTTTTCCCATTGTTTGGGCCATAAAAGGAGTTCCTGGGAGGCCAGTGTTTCAGATATGAAGCAGGCAGTCTTTGATTGTATCCAAGCACTAGTGAAAGCTGGGATAAGTGCATTAGTATAGCAGGGGATAATATAGATAAATAAAGGAATTTTTTTCCGCACCAAAAGTCCAGGTTTGACTTGAAAGGCCCTCATCTTTTGTTGACTGACCAACGACTTATTTCGAAGTAAACATGAAAAAAAAATTCAACATGCCGGCCTTTTCCTTGAAGACACGTCTCAGTGTTAACATTTCCATCCATCGAACTTAACGCTTATGACGTGACAGTTTGCAACGCTGTAATCGGTGAGAGGACAGCTGTTCCAGCAAGCTCACATAACGAGCTCAGACCGGATCGTCCCCACACGTGATGGGGGATCCCAAAAGCCACTGCCAGATGAGAATGATGACTAAGTGAGAGAAAAACTGTCGTGAGCTAATAGCGGCTAAATATGGCTTTTCTTCTCAACATCGGCACACTCCTTTCGTTTCCACGCCTCCGCATGGCGTTCCATCGAGACAAGAACGCGGCAGTAGTGGGAGGATGATCAGAACCCGGAGCCTGAGAGCGTGCGTTTCTAGCACACCACCATGAGAAAGCCGCAAAGCCCCGACAGCTGATTAGCGCGAGATGGAAACTAGAGTCAAATACTTTGGTGTACTTTGTAGAAAACGTTTTTTTTTTTTTTAAGGGGTGTGTGGGTGAGAGCAAGAGCTGAAACAGCAAAGATGATCCAGAAAAGGGCGAGTATGAAGAAACGGTGCAGCCACAGAAAACTGACATCATCTCGCTGACTCTGGGTCGACCTGTTTACAGACGCGCCCGGCCGTGTTGCCTGGCGATCAGTGGCCTGGAGTGGTCGATGCAGCTACGCGGCGATGGTGACTGTGGGAAAATTACGACGAGACAGTCTGGAGAACTGGCGCCGAATTCTGGCTCTGATATCAGCCGTGTACATGCTTAGACAAGTACCATTAATATCAATTAGACTGATGGAACAGAATGAAGATAATGAAAAAACAGGCAACATTTAAACTGCTTCAGAGTCTAACGATTTTTTCTTTTTCTTTTTTTTTTGTTTCCCCTTAGAAATTTAATTTCTATGAAAAGTCTAGATATCAGCTCGAAAATCTGGCCTGTGTTTCACAACACCCGTGAGAGTGTGAGGCAATCGGAGCAAGCTCGGTTTCTGTTAGATGCAAATGATATTCTCAGAGTGAGGCAGAGCAAATGAAGTGCGTTATTCAAATGCGATGACTCAAAGACCGGATTCTGCTGAACAAAGAAAAAAAAAACCCTTTAAAAGGGCAAAGTTGTTACTTTCTATGTGATGTCTACTCGAGACTGAAAATGAAAACGCGCCAAAGATCAGGAGAAAACCGATTTCCTTTTTTCAGCAGGACACGCGCCCGTGGTCGACGCGGCCAAGCTGAGACTCCAGTAGCCCCGAAATTTTAAGGTGGTTAGCGATCAAACAGGGGTTAAATAGGAGGTTTCCAGAAGTGTCGGGTAAATATTAGCCAATGCAAAATTAAAGGGCTGTATTTTCCAGGAATTTGTCTCCAAACTATTGCTAAATTGTTATTTTGCACGCTGCCTTCACCTGATCCCTGGCTCTGATGTTCAACCACAACGAGCCATGACCGTTGCAGGGGTTCACAGGAATGAGGAATGTGTTTGTTGTTGTTAATGATTAAGGACTTATTTGGAAAGTAAACAACTATACTGCGTTCTGTTGAGCATGCTGCTATTCAATTAGAGCTGTCAGCGATGCGGTTTATACTGAACATGGGGAAAAGACTTGGGTCCCATGGTGAACGAACGAACACACACACACACACACACACACACACACACACACACACACACACACACACACACACACACACACACACACACATTACTCTTCTTCTTCTCTCCATCTCTCCCTTTCCATCAGGACTCCTCCTCTACACTTCGAGCCTTCCACATGTCAGCAAAGAAATTCATCAGCCAATTAAATTCATGCTTCATTTGATACTAACATCTCCTTTTTCCCTTTTTCTACTCACGTTTCCTTTCCCCTTGACAGGCCAGACACCTCACCTCATCATTCACTGGCTCTCTCCAATATAAACATACAAACACGGCAACAAGCCTGATCGTCACGGGCTGCAGTAAGAGACTGATGCTGGTCTGCGCTGCGCTGCGCTATTCATGCTAGAGTCGAGCATGTGTATGCACAAAGTCAGTTTAGKCTTAAAATAATCCATTTGACCAGTGCTTTTATGACTCATGTGATGCRAACTAGATAAAAATGTGGTCTACCATTTTGTTTTTACATCTTTTCTGCTGCATCTGTAGTGCAGGAATAAATATCTGCACAATTTGTGAGAGACTCCACATTGCCCTTTTTGAATTGGGATTGTTTTTTTTATTATTATTATTATTATTATTATTTCTTTTTTTCCAGAAGAAGTTATAGTTAAAGAAGGCACCAAACTAATATCTTGATCGGACATTCTATCTTGCAAGAAATGGCAAATAATCGGCTAAAACATGCTAAAAAGTGTCCCACCTAGATGTAGTGTCCGTGACCTTTTTGAATTCAAATCATTCAATTATCTTAAGTGTCATTTAGATGAAACTTGGTGAACTTAGATTTCACATGAAAACATCTGAAAAAGTGTATTATTCTAAAATGCAAACTTTTTCAGATATTGCAACATAAATTTGACATGGTTACGGACACTACAGATGTTTTATTTGGGGGAAAAAAATCTTACATTTTGCACGGAATGCTTTAATTTAAGCAACACTTTTTATAGGTCCTATGCTTCAAGAAGCTTACACCAATTTCAATATCAATAAAGAAATATAATAAATATGAATCATTTGCATTTTATTATTATGTATAATTATCATTGTTTGAAGCGAGACAATATAACACTGAAATTTATATGTGCCATTTTTGGTACACATATAAAATCATCTATCCAAAACGGCTAAAGTTAGCAACTTACAATTTTTGGGGAAGCAAGATTAGTAGCGTCCCCAAAGTAGCTTCTTTGGCACAAACATTTTATGTATTATAGAAATAAAACATAAATAAATAAATCAGCACCAATACTGTTTTGGACAATTGGACTTGAAGAAATGAGTTGGGCTGGAACTGGGCTRTATATCGCCTTACGGTATATCGATATACAGTATTCTGGCTACATTCATATTATATACCTCATTGCTCAAGTGATTTTAATCTGACTCTAACGTGGACGCGGCTGTCCTCTGAAACGGCACGCATGCGTACAATGATGCATTTTTGCTCGMGCCATCTGGGTTAAAACACGTCATGAGTTTGTTCGACTGCTCATTCATTTCAAACAATGGATGCGATTTCAGGAAAAATATGCTTGGGATTTTTGCTCTGGAGGATGGCACGCAGTTAGACGGCTGTGGTTGTTGAAGTCCAGAAGAAGGAAGAAATCCAGATGCCTCGCTTTAGCTGTTTTAGCAGCTATTGCTAAGCATTGCTATGAAATCCCTGCGCTGATGGTGCTGACTGATGAAAAACATCAGATTTGTGAGTTCACACAGCCCTAAAAAAAAAAATTTAAATGTGATCTGTGTCACATCAGGGTAAAAGTCAGAATTGAGCCACGTCAGGCTGGTAAATTGTTTTTGTAAATGTGTATATGTGTATGTTCCATTACAAWTTTTTTTTACTTTATTATTATTATTTTAATTGGAAATTATATCTTTAGTTTAATTGCATCCTTCTAGTGCAAATTTTCCTTTTATTATAGCAAAATCTTTTTTTCTTCTTTTCGAACACACAGTGGTGTGAGCATTTCACTGCATATCATACCATGTATGGTCATGTATGTGTCAAATTGTCAAAATTGTAATTTTATTTAAATTTGTGAACGTAGCCTATGGAACCAGATACATCAGAATTTATTTCGGTGTGGTTTGATGTTGCGTCACATGACCCGGTTTATCCGTGCAYGAGGTGTTTTTACGATTTGTGCTGCCTTGCTGAAATAAGCTACTGTGCAAGCACGAACGGAAAACAAGTCATATTAAAAAGTCAGAAAGTCTCAATGGAATTAAGAAGTGTAAAATATTCAGAAGCACGGCCATATCAGCGCGGGAAAGTGCAGTACGAAAGGGTGTGGTATACTTTGTGCCGTGAATCTCTCACACACCGAACAGTCATCTAACTCGAAAGAAAGTGTATTCAACATGCACTCGAWATGAACTTTACTACTTCGTCAGCGCAAGTAGGCCTGCTCTTAATATCGTGGGATCTGACTCAGTTTAATCAACCTACACTGTAGATCACGGTTGTTGAGAACAACTGAAGAAGCAGAYCTATTTTTATTTAATTTAGCCTATTTATTTTACATCGTTTTTCATTTCCATATTTTCTAGCTTTCCGTTTTGGAATGGAATGAAACCCTGTCTTTTCATTTTATTTTGATCACAGTCGGTTCTAATAAAAGTGTTTGTGAAATCGCACATGTGGCTTTGACTTGAAACTCAACACTTAGACATTTAGTACTTAGGAATAATTCATATTCAGTCTATACAGCGAGTCATACAGTGGTATGATTTGTGTGTGAAGGAGTTGAACTGTGTAGTGCGCCACGATAAAAATAATTTAAAAAATTTAATCTTAGTAGTTTAAGCATGAATAATATCAGATATCAGCAGATAGTCAAGCTTTTAATAATAGTATTTGGAGGGGGAAAAAAAAGAGTGAAAGTCGTGCCTTGAAAGCTGATAATCTATTGGGAATCTACTACATTAAAAAAAAAAAAAAACATTAGAAGAATTTTAAATACAATCTTTAACGCTAATGTGCAGTAGTTCGGAACGTGTTTTAAACATAGTATTGGTGCTCTAAAGTGTCTCACCTAGGTGAAAAAGTCTATTTTCAGATAGGATCATACTGTATAACATTTTTCATAATACTTAAGGCTYCTTATATCCCAATCCTTGCTTCATTTTTTTTGTAAATATGCGTACACATTTATATTTTTATCAGATAGGAAAAAAAAACACATTCATGTACATGTAGTGTCTCTAACTTTGTGAATTTGAATCTTTTATACTCTTAACCAATTTAGACTTCACATGAAAAGACAAAAAACTGAAAAAGAAGAAATTTTTAAGAAATTGACACTACAGATTTTTTTTTTTTGTGGAAAAAATCCTTAATTGTGCATGAAATGCTTTGATTTAAGCAACACTTTTTACAGGACATATGCTTCTAGAAGTTTACAACAATTTTAGTATCCATACTCAAAGAAATATGAATAATTTGCATTTAAAAATTATTGTTTGAAGTGAGACAGTATAATGTTGAAAAATAGACATTTTTTCAGCACATATAAAATCAATCTTTCTAGTTAGCAACTTAATTTTTTTAGGGAAGCAAGATTGGTCACTTCCTTGTTGCATAAACTTTAGAAGGAACTTCTTTGGCACACACATTTGCTGTATTATATGTATAACATATAAGAAAAAAATTAAATCAGCACCAATACTGTGTTTTGCCCTACAGYATATTAATGTTTATTGATGGAATTCAACATCTGCCCCTCGACTTACATTATAAGTGAACAAGTGTGTTTCCATTCCTTTTTGTCAGTGCTGAGAAATGTGTAGATTGTGTAGATTCTTCATAACGCGCTACAGCTGCAGTAGACAGAGATTATGTTGCAAAGTCCTGGAGTACCTCTTTAAAGAACTTGTGCACCATCCAGTTCTCTCAGTATTGATCACTGTCTGAGGTGTATGCACCCCCCCATCTCCCGACTCGCTCTTTGTCTCACACGTGTGTGTGTGTGTGTTCACTCTTGCTGCAGGTTAACTTAGTGCTGACAGAAGCTAACAGCTTCCACATGTGAGCAGACCCCCCCCTACCACCCCTTTAACCAGCGCACCTCTGGCTCTGACATACACACACACAGGGCATGTTGTGTCATCTCAGCTGACAGGTGCTGTCAGTTCGAAGTTGGGAAGAATGAGAGGAGCTATTGTGTGGTTAACTGTGTGTCAGAATAGTTATGTGCACACCGAACGGCGATAGCACACTGACAGCCTAAGCGGCGTTCGTGCTGAAATCCCCCACAGCATCGCGGCGCTGGAATTCCACTGTGCCGCTGTTGCAGTGCCCCAAATACAACTATCCGTTACGCAGAGCGATACGGACACTCCTGCGCAAACCCGGTGGGTCCAGTCTATATTGCGCTGTGACAACTTAATAACGGAGTTCACATCAGAACAAATCTATACAGCATTAGAGACGTGCTTGGAGTTTATTTGTACGGATTGCTGTTCTGCTGAAAACGCTTTTTTTTTTTTTTTGCTCCTTCAAAAAAAAGGTGCATTTTTAATTTTATGGACATTCGAATATCACGAATATCACCAAACCTGCTGCTTCCTGTTGACTACATACTGTAATGGTGGAGTGATGTATACTTGACAAAAACACTACAGATGTGTTTTTTTTTCCTCCTTATTGTTATTATTCTTCATTTRTAATATTGTTTGCATTATTGAAACTTGAATTAGGAGTGATTTGCCTTTAAATAAGAAAATTATTATGAATATTAGTGTGTAAGCTGTCTCTATAGCAGGGTGAGGGAGAGAGAGGCCTGATGGAATACAAAATTACAAACCGTGAACTTCAGCGGGATTCGCTGGGACGGTTGGAG
>QMIH01001750.1:42284-53138 GCA_003987875.1 Clarias batrachus | reverse complement strand
CAAATACAAGTTTAACCTGTCAAAGACATCTTTGGTATTGACAGAACAGAATTTTTAGCACAATTACACACATACAAGTATGAGGTGTGAGGGTGATATAAATAGAATCCAGACTAGCTTCTCAGTTATAGAATACAATTGGTCATTATTGGCTATACGTGATAATTTCTTTAATTATACTTTAACCTCAATATTTATTGATGCAATGCTTTTTAATGCCGGCTATTGTTATGCGACCTGCCCAACTATTATGGCAGCACAAAAAACACAGCATTCCAATCACGGCACACACACTTCTCTGTCTCYGACACTGATTCTCATCTAGTCTATGATTAAATCATTCTTTCAGCTAAGCCACTCTGTTAATAAGAAATGCAAGTGTGAGACAGCATGTTTTTCTCCAAGGACAGCCAATATGGCAAAAAAAAATAAATAAAATAAAATAAAAATAAAATAATTAGATAATAATAATAAAAAAATAATAATCATTATAATAATCAGAGCCCATGTCAAATCATGTTTGTGACTTTAGTAAAATACTGGGTGTTTTGCATAGAGGTGGTGATGCTGAATGAATTGCTCAAATATCTCTAACATACAAGTATTAGGTCTGATGGTGATATAAATAGAATCCAGACTAACTTCTCAGTTGTAGAATACAATAGGTCATTATTGGCTATACGTGATAATTACTTTAATTTCTTTCAACATCAATATTTATTGATGCAATGATTTTTAATGCCGGCTATTGTTACGCGACCTGCCCAACTATTCTGGCAGCACAAACAATGGATTACAAACAAGGATTTTACTCATTTTATTTGACCAATTACCTCCTGACAAAGGTTGAGTAATTACAAAACAAAAAGGCATACACCCTGTTAAGAAGTTAGAACCTAGAAAGGCTTTTAGCAGATTCATCAGCATTGTTCAGGGAGGAAAGAAGAGAAAGTCAAGAGTAGGTMATTTTTTTTACACTTGGTTTACTTGATGGAAACAAAACCGCAAATAGGTATTTTAAGTGAAGTTAAGCCTTTATTTGTCACATTTACATTATAGCACAGTGAAATTCTATCTTTGCATATCACAGCGTAACTGGGGTCAGAGCGCAGGGTCAGCCATGACACAGCGCTCGTTGAGCAGATTGGGTTAAGGGCTTTGCTTAAGGGTTCAACAGCAGCAACCTGGCAGAGCTGGGGCTCAAACCGCCAACCTTCCGATCAGTAACCCAGTGCCTTAGGCCTCTGAGCTACCACTGCCCCTTAAATCAAATTATAAGACGTCAGCACTGTAACTGATAATCATCAGTCAACTCATAGTAATTTCAATTACATAAAGTAGGAGGTTTGTGTAATGCACTTGGTAAGGTCGATCTGGTAAAAAAAATTAAATAATAATAATAACAATAATAATCCTCCCGATACTCAAGTTTCCTCCAAGGACATTAATATTTAGCATAATTAGCATTTTTCAAATTGCCCGAGGGGTGTTCAAGTGCTTTTTGTGCCCTACAATGCACTGGCACCCCATCCAGGCTGCACCCTGCCTAATGCCCCTTTAGATAAACTCCACGCTTCTCGTGAGCCTGTTGATGATAAGCAGTATAGAGAATGAGTGAGTGATTAATATAAATTTCAGCAATATTTAACTAAATAATCTGTATATTTAGTTTTAATATTTCTGTTTCTTCCAGCCTACCCATGATCCTCCATCTGCTATGTTTATTGACTATTGACCCGTGGTCGAGCACAATTTTTGATCCTATACAATCCTATACCTCAATATATGCAAGGCCTAAAAGCGCTTTAGGGATGGCTAGGCACCGATTCATCCAACAACAAAAAGAAAGGATTAAGCTTCAAAAAAAACGAACTGCTTTAGTACTTTGTGCAGTTTACATTTTACCACCTGGAAATATTACCATCCTGACGTCAAAGTCACGTGTACATTTCCCTACATTTCCATTTTTCTCTGGCACACAAACACAATGTGGGCTCTACACACAGCATGTACTGATATATTTCTTCTCTGTTAAAGGTCAAGACGGGACAAATCAGAAACCCATCCTGGACTAGCACATTTCATGTCCGGACTGGCAGGATGAACAGGTCGGTTCACCAACCAGAGAAACAAAAATAACAACCTGGGGATGTTTTTTTTGARCTACACAAACCAGCCAAGAACTCAAGTGGGAAAAGGTAGAAGGTTCCTATCGTACTATGTGGTCACCTTATGTAACAGATCTAAAACAAAATAAGAGGCGACGGCTCACACCTGTGGACCAAAGATTTCCCAATGACTTGCTTACTCAGAAAAAAAAGGGAAAAGCACAATCACAGGAAGTCATAGACTAGAAGTTTGCATACTTGCTCATTCCTGTTACTCTGTATTATTGCATTTAACCAGCAGAACAGCTCACCATACACCATACATACTATGAGTAGTTTTACTGTGATATACTTTTTACGTTTACTTGCTTGTAGATTTGTGAAGAAGAAACGCTACACTCGACTTGTTACTTTTCTAACCATTTATTCTACACGTGCAGCCGATAGATCTACCACATGGCTGTTTCACCAATCAGACGCAGCAAAAATAATCACAGGACTCCGTTTGCTCAATAAGGCGCAATAACAATAACCACATGGGGGAAAAGAAGACGTTCACTGCGCATACAGYATGCATGTTTCTGCAGCTTCCTCTAATTTTGCGGAACACCCATAAACCCATGCTGCTACTAGTGGGATCTTGGGATCTTGTGCATTGTTAATGTACAATCTTGCGGAGAGTATAGTATAGTATAATGCTTTTTTCATGTTTGTGTGATTATAATTTAGCTTTAATTGTACATATAATGTCACTTTATAATGTAATATAATGTAACAGTCTATAAATATCTAAGTATATTTCAGTACAGAATTAATCGCCAACATATATACAGTACACACACACACACACACACACACACACACAAATATATAATTATTATAATTTCTAAATAATACTAATAACATTACGATTGAAACAGTTACTCAGTACTTGAGTAGACTTTTCACCAAATACTTTTTTTTTTACTCTTACTTGAGTAATATTTTGGATGACTACTTTTTATGTCTACTTGAATAATATTATTTTGAAGTACAGTGGAACCTTGGATTACGAGCATAATTCATTCCGAAAGTGGGCTCGCAGTCCAAAACACTCGAAAACAAAATCTAATTTTCCCATAAGAAATAAAAAGTTCCACAGCCCCCCCCCCCCAAAAAAAAACATAAAATAATTGATACAATATACAAAGTAAAAATAAAAATTAACCTGCACTTTACCTTAAAATTTTTTTTTAAATAAATCCCGACAGATAAGTGTTTCCGTTTGTGCAGGCAGGCGCCATGCATTTGTGTGTGTGTGGAATTAGCCCCTTCCCTCGCCTCGTCTTACACAGTAAAACTTCTCCTCCCTCCCCACATCTGGCTTTTTAAGTTTCACAGCAAACAAACACAGAACAGAAACACTGTTTTAAAGGGGAAAAAAGAAATCTGTTTAATGACACTCGCGTGAACACATACTAACCAAATCACTGCTGTAAAGTAAAAAATAAAAAAAAWTTTWWAAAAATGAACCAGCACCTTACCTTTGAAAAGAATCGCGACAGAGATGAGTTTTCTGTTTAAAGCACAGAGTGTCTGCGTGAGAGAGGCGAAAGAGTGTGTGTGTGTCGGTGTAAAATTATGCCTGCGCGAACACATATGAGACACGATGAAACAGAGAGGGAGACGTTGATTATACCAGTAAGAGACGATCACTAAGACCCAGGGGAGCAGGGAAGACAATTACCCACAATTCCACTGCTCATACATGATACATGATACTCGGCACTCATAAACCAATACTTTCGCTCGGTTTCCAATTAAAAATTTATTAAAAAACTTTGCTCGTCTTGCGGAACACTCGTAAACTGCGTTACTCGCAATCCGAGGATGCGCTGTACAACTACTCTTACGTGAGGATAATTTTTGGCTACTCTACCCACCTCTGTTTGTTGGGAGGAAGGATTGGACATGTGATTGTTCTTAAAAGAGTCCACAAGTTTTGACATGTCTCAGAAAGACATGTCTCAGTTTAGACATGTTTCCGACTCAGAAAACGCAGCTTCCATTATTATTGTTTATTCTCCCAAGTCAATAAAGAATTACATTTGGTTTCTATTGAAACATAATCCTTGTGAACAATAAATCTTCCTAACACTATAATTAATTTATACAACTCTAAACAGTGAATGTTAATGCAAAACTATCAAAAGCTTTTTGTGTACTCTCCTTTGGTACAGTAGTCATGCACCTCCTGCATGACTAGTCCCTGCCTTCTACACTCCCAGTATGCCAACCTATAGCTTATATACAGTACGTGGCTCCGGCATGACTTGCCTATGAGCTACAAAAATGCAATCACTAAACATGCACATCAAACAAACATCAACTAAGGAAGTATATGGATATGGTGTCAGTAACAATAACACAATAAGACAATATTTCATACCTGTAATAATATTGTAATAATCAAAATATTACATTATAAATAATACAACATTACATATAATAATACAATATTACATGCATATATTAGATTACTGTATTAATTGTGCAACATTTATCAGTGCTCTTAGGTCATATTTAGTGCACAATAAGCTATTCAAAAAGTTTAGTGTGCACTATGTTAATTACTGTTTTAAGACTCTTTTTATTTTATCTTATTTTATTTTATTCTATCTTTTTCCCCCCGTATTTATTACTTTTTCCTTTCTACTCGATAACAACTGTGTGCAACTGTAACCAAGAATAAGCAACTTCCCTCTGGGATTAATAAAGTTCTTCGAAGCTTCAAGTTATATATGGGCAAGTATGGCTGTTATATCACTCTTACCCATACACACCCATACCCACCAGATTACCCATCTCTCTTTAGTTAAACAACAAAAAAAGAGTTTTTTTTTTTTTAATGTGTGTGAACTTTGAACTAGCTCATCTGAAGCGTGAACTTGCACAACACTTGAATTGTCGTAATAAATTAATTTTAATAAATTAAAAAAATACTTATAGATTGCTGTACAACTTCTTAAAAAAAATGTAATGTAAAAAAACTTAAGAAAAAAATACAAATCTTGAATCTTGATGTTGTATATGGGCATATATATATATATATATAATCATAATGTAATTGTAAATGTTTTGTGGATCTTACAAAAATTCCTTGAAAGTAAATATATTGTTTAGAAGCTGAAGTCAAATTATTGGATAGATATGAATGAAACCAAACCCTACACACATTACTACAACATGTATTAGCCTCGTTAGATTTGTGATTAAAAATTAAGTACAGACAATCAAGTCTCTTCAGACACCTAATTGTCCGCTTTGGCCTGTAAAGGATAACGCGTATAAATAAAATCATATTAATCAAGTCAAGGAGAAGATCTAGTTTAAAAAAAGCAAATGATTTACAGATTTAATGTCTTTATACATGCCCAGAGGAGAGCTGAGTCAACATTACACCCACATGCTCCCTCGTCACTGGATAATAAACTAGACTTAGCATGTGAAAAGGGCTAAGATGCAATAGTGCAGAATGCATTTATCATTTAAGGCTGTTTGACTTTTCAATAGCCTTCCCATCGTTTTTTTAAATATATATAATTTATGCATAATAAAGCCTTTTCATGAACCTCAAAGAAAGCTTTTGTGTGAGAACAAAAAAAATTAAAATGACTAAAGATTATTAGAATGAGGACTAAGTTGACTGCGCCTGTTTAACATTTTTCTTGTTAGAAACATTTGTTCTATTGGGAGATATTTCTCCAGGCTTCCTGAAGGACTTTTTTTATTCTTATTTTCACTCCACTTCCTGTACCTGAGCAGTTTCAGAGGAATGCGTTTTGTTTGTTAAACCATACAGTGACCTGTGAATAATTCAAGCATTAAAAACCATTCAACTTAAGGCAATGAAAAACAGGTGCAGCAGATGACAGATGATCAGGCCGGTGACTAGTGTGTACTGGCGATGCAGAATGCTGAGGGATTGGAGCAAACGAGGGGGGAAATAAGGTTGCTGCTGAAGTTTTTAAATAAACAACCACTATAATGTCATAATGGTAACCTTAACAAGCTCAATATGAAGTAGTTCACATTGAGGGACATCAGAGTGTATTTTTTTCTATTCAGCATTCGGGTCATTCAGAGATCTTAACATGCTTAAAAAAGCATGTTATGTGTGGTTGTGTGGTGTGCCCGGGTGGCAATGCACAAGGTGCTTGGGTCCGCTCATCATTGCTTTCAACTATATTTGACATTTTATCATTAGGCACGTTGCAGCTTGTCACGGTAAGGCATTTTTCTTTAATTACGTCTATATGGTTTAATTTAATTTAATATAAAGAAATGGTTTAATTTAATTTAATATAAAGAAATGAGGGGACTTTTGCACAGCACTGTACATCAAGAAAAAAAAAACATCTGAGGCAAACTTCCACAGAAAGACCCCAAAAATTATTAATTGTTAGTAAACAATCATTGTGAAATCTCAAACGCTACTGTTGTGTGCATTGTTAAAAAAGACACACATTTTTCACAGTTGTACAGCAGTGTGCAGGGCAGATAGCACATTATGGTACATGGTGGTGGTTCTAACACTGATTTATACTGTATTTATTGTACTACCATTTGATATGCTTCTTTTTTTCTTTTCCTGTCCCTGAGCAATCTTGAATGATGTCAAGGTTACAAACATTTTTAAAAAAATCAAGCCTAAAAAGAACAGCACATCACAAGATCCCCCATCCTTCCAATCCCTGTTATCTTAAACTCAAAGAACACTTCAACTGCTTCATCCTCGTCAGCAGGAACCTTGTCCTTCATTACTCTCAAAGTAACACCGCACAGCATGATTAATGAGAGTTACTGCTACACAGCAGCAGAGGACAAAACATTGACGGCTGTTTTGCTTCATGGATGAATGTTGTTGTACTGGTGAAGATTAAGACGATTTCCAGTAGACAGAGCAGGAAAGCTGAATGTAAGGGAGGAAAAACACTAAACTTTAAATCTACCATGACATCCATCAACAACGCTTCTGACTTTTAACCTCAGGTTAAGCAGGTTTAGACAGTTCCAGCTCTCAAAGATTACAAAACATACTGATGGTCACTGTTCATGGGATAACAAACCTWACAAAAAGAGAGAACCTCAGAAATCCTCAACAAATAAAAAGGAGGCAAATTTCCTAACTTTTTTAATAAAACCAAATAAACATATCTGGTCAATAACTTCTAGATATTTCATTCATTAATTTTTCATTCATTCATTCATTCATTCATTCATTCATTCATCTTCTGTACCACTGGGTGCGAGGCCTCAGCGCTAACTACTACATCACCATGCCGCCTAGATATACTTAAAACTTCAAAAATATATATTTAACCCTGTCAGAGATGATCTGCAGCAAATACAATAGTTTCTTTGCTCCCTCAGATCAGTCATGTTCCTTAAATCACTAAAACCAGCCTTAAAAAAAAAAGACCACTGGATGATTCCATATCTAAAAACAGTCAATCATCCTGGTTTCAATCACCCATTCAATCACTAAAATCAACAAAAACAAAGGKGCAGGGATGGCTCAAATTGTTAAGGCGCTGGTATACTGATCAGAAGGGTGGGGATTCGAATCCCAGCACAGCCAGGCTTCCATTATTGAGCCCTTGATCGACCTTGATCATTCCTATCCAGTGCCGCTGTATCCTGGCTGAACCTTGGCTCTGAAGCCATTTCCTAACTGGGATATGCAGACGGAAAAAAATTATTTCACTGTGCTGTACGGTTTGCCTTAGGGGTCGCCACAGCGGACCATCGATCCACATGACGATCGGAACAGGTTTTACGCCGGATGCCCTGAAAACATCTTCCTTCATATGAAAAGTACATTTCTGGGCCCTTGTCTCATTACAACCACAAGTTCAACCTACAGCTGTGACTGGACAGTGATTGCTTTTCAGTGTGGCACAAGCACAACATGGTGGTGAAGTGAAATCCAGTGCAAAGGCAAAGTGCAGTTTCTCTCCCACAGTAACAGCAAGCTGACTGGTTTTTAATAAACAGTCGAGCAGTATTATGACAGCAGTAGATTCAGTGTACATCACTTAACGTGAAAACTTCAGCTACATATAGATGAATGTAACTAAACATGACTCCGGTTAGGGTTTCCGTGTGAATAAGTGCGCTGGATACGGATCCAGGATCTTGGACAGTGATGATTCATTCAGGTGGCTTCTTCCTGGTTTCTACCTTCATGCACACCTGTATGACAGCCATCCTGTGACAGCACGTTCAGTCCATCAGGACTCGGAGATGCTTCGTTACAGGCTTGTAAATCACTATTGGAGATTATAAACCAGATAAAGAACATTCACTACTTCCGTGATCTAACCCCCTCTCTGAACATGGCTAACCGCTTGTGCAGATGTCGCCCTGTGTTTCTGCTTCCTTCCCGGTGAGATAKATAACTCTTACCTGCCCGGTAATGCCGGTGATAATGGCGACTTTTCTCGGCTTGTCACCGCAGTCCTTAGAACAGGATTTCGTCGCCGTGCACTGAGCCATCGTCTGTCCGAGGATAAATGGGCTTCCGTCTAAGTGATTCCTCTCACACAGTTCCGGAGAGTTTGTTTCTTCCCGGAKCGGCAGATTCACACTAAACACACCACCGACGCGACGCGAGAAAACCAATCACAGGGCACGCCGGCGATGACGCGCTACGCTGACGTAAGACGACGGCGCTCGCGCTCTACGTTCACCTGAACTGCAGAGCGCCCTCTATAGGGCATGAGCCGAACTATTTTAGGCAATTCCTTTCCGTTTTGTTGGTTTAGCAATTATTGACACGGACACGGTTTTACAGAAATCCGGATGTACAGGGATCTCAGGAGCCAAAGAGGAAATCCCAGAAGTTCAAACGAAAAGCACCCGCTTATCGCTTTCATTCAGTGGCAATGCTGAATGCATATATTCATGGATAACAATTACTCACCCATTATCTATACCRCTTTATACTAGATCCTTCCCCAGAAGACTTAGRGTCAAAGGGTGCCAATCCATCTCAGGACACGCATGCATACACCACGAGCAATATGTGACTGTGGGAGGAAACCCATTGAGCCACACAAACTCKATGCACACTGACCAAAGGCAGGAATCGAACCCGGACCCTCAAGGTGCAAGGCGACAGTGTTAACCACAAAGCCACTGTGCTGCCTTTGATAACAATAATTTATAGACAATACATTTTCAACAGACAGTACAACATATATAAGGAATATACAGATTATACGGTATGAAAGACTGCATTATACGTGAAGTGTCATTGGGTGTTAGTGCAAACAACAATAATGCRCACTTATTGTATGGAAATAAAATTGTGATGCATAAGTATTTGGGCAATACAGCAAAGACGTGTGTAATAACTTTCTGAGGAAACATGTTAATGCTTCTGTAGCAGATGATACTGGACAGCTACTGTATTTATGATGATTATGATTGTATGAGAAATTAAACCACTTAGACTTAAAAGCAAGCCCACTGATTCCTTATCTACTGGAAATACATMATTGAATTAAGTACTCTATAGTTTCTTGCCTGCCATGCAGATAGCCTTCRATTCCCAGCCAATGCCCAAACCCCAGCCACTGGATGCAGTGCTGGCGCAAAGCCTGGATAGAATGTGAGGCTTGCAAACGACATAAAACCTGTGACAATTTGTTGTAAGGATCAGATGGTCTGCTGAGGCAACCCCTTGATGAGAGCAGCCAAAAGTCCAACAAACTTGAAATTATGTTCATTGTAAGGTAGAATTTTATTTTCACACATTCCTGTCTGACTGTAGAATGGCATTTTAGGCCTAATCTGTCTAAGTGCGTCTCTGCGACTGTCACTTACATGGTGTTCAAATATAGCAACAAAACATTTTTATGATATTAAAAACAGGGTTAGGGTTTCCCTGGTTTTGTATTAAACTTTAGATTCGTTGCCATAATTTATGCCTGCAAAAAAAGCATCTACAATTATTATTGAGTTGATTAAATATAATGACACGTTTTTTTTAGGTTTAAGTAATGATAACACTAAAAATGAGCTCGCAAACTCTTACAAGTTTAACATGCTAAACTGGATTTAACAACACAATTGAGTTGTAGGACATGATTCCAGGGTTAAGAGTTATAGGTGTAAGATAAACATCTTTAACTGGTAATATTGCAAGTATTTCTCTGGATGAACAGGTCTGTCTTGGATGAGTGATGTGTGTGAGATTAGCTATACTGTTTCTGCATCTCCCTTACAATACAAGAGAATCATGCACACAAAAAAAAAATCTATTGCTACTTATTGTATACTGAGTCACAAAGGGAGGAGAGTCATCATGTATTGTCACATATATATATTATTAGTCAATAGGAAAATAAATATGTGGGCAGTGGCTTAGTGGTTAGCCCTGTCACCTTGCACTTCCAGGGTCCAGATTCCTGCCTAGGGTCTGTGTGGATGAAGTTTGCATGTTCTCCCTGTGCTTGGTGGGTTTTGTGGGTGTGCTCCAGTTTCCTCCCATTGCCCAAAGACATGCAGATTAGCCTAATTGTCATTTCCAAATTGCCCACAGAGTATGTGTGAGTTTGTGTGTGTGTGTGTGTGTGTGTGTGTGTGTGTGTGTGTGTGTGTGTGTGTGTGTGTGTGTGTGTGTGTGTGTGTGTATGTGTGTGTGTGTGTGTGTGTGTGTGTGTGTATGTGTGTGTGTGTGTGTGTGTGTGTGTGTGTATGT
>QMIH01001749.1:82076-100049 GCA_003987875.1 Clarias batrachus | reverse complement strand
ACCTCCAAGGTTTTATTCTTTGCCTTTTATAACTACTTTAATTCCTCTAGTTCCGTCAAAAGCGGTTAGTTAAGGACATGTGTTGCTGGAGCAAAATTACTGGTTAAATATAAAAAAAAAATCACAGCTATATTTCCTATTACCATCTCAGGGAGTTTTTCCTTGCCACCGTCGCCCTCGGCTTGCTCATCAGGGACAATCTTATCATTTTGATTTATACACATTGCATACAAACTTACTTCTTTTGATTGTGTAAAGCTGCTTTGCGACAATGTCAATTGTTAAAAGCGCTATATAAATAAGTTGACTTGACTTGACTTGACCATAGTGTGGGTAATTTTTGACTCACACTTGTACATCACAAAATCATGTTATAGGGAGGTATARATTACACATTTAAGAACTGAGGCTTTGTAGCAGCAGCATCTTATGACCACAGCTATTTGTAGGACGTGATGACATCAATACTAACATACCTTTAAACAAAATGTGCTGAGAGGCTGTTTTAGATGGCATATGCTATACTCATAGTAGACACTTAATAGACAGTCATCCTGCATACAGTGAAGCAAGTGGTTTTAGACATAACTTTGTTCATTTAGCTATGATTAATTGAGTAGGTGTGTGAGACAAACATGGCAGAGCAAATGTTATTAATCAGGGTTGACAGCTTTTGTGCAATATTCGCAATCCAGTTACTTGTAAAAGTACAAACAAAAAACTTGAAACTAGCCCATAAAATTGTGAATTAAAAAAAGAGACACAGTTTTCTCCCCCCTCCTAACAGTGTTTGTTGTAGGGAAACAAGGTTAACACGGCGCACAAGCATTTCTAATGTACAGACATTGTTCGCTCCACAATCCCCATAAGTCCTCGCCTATTTTTTAAAATAAGTCCCCAAATTGAATTKGTCTCCACAAAAATCATGCAGACATGGGCCGGCAGCTTTGAGTAATGTTCACATTAACTCATAGAATATGCAAAAATGTGATCCCAGTGATTCTAACCCTGGCATAATTCTTGGGGCCAGACAAGTGTGTGTCTATAACTGTGATTTAATGGGATTTTCCGACAGWTTAATCTGTCTGTAAGTTCACATAGACTGAAGAAAAAGCATCAAGTGAACAGCAGTTATGTGGCCCCAAAACATTTCAGTAAAAGTCAGACTGGTTAAAGCTGACAGATGAGCTACGGTAAATGCAAAAAGAAGTTAATCAGTGCAATAAGCACTCTGTACAATTGTAATGAGCAGAGAAGCATCTCCAAATGCTAAGCAGGATGGGCTACTACAGTCAGTACAGGCTCACCAATATACAACGTGGACCTGTAGTCTGATTAATCTTGAGCCCTGCTGATTTGAGAGCAGCCCTAGCCAGTATTAGAATAATGTTCCTAATAAATTGCTCAGCGATTGCAACTGCTCCAACTGCCCTTCCATGATTCCTTCAGCAGCTGTTTTTGTGCTCAATGTCAGATCTTAATCCAYGTTCCTGTTCCGAACACTCTGCCGAATAAAACTCTCTAGCAGTTCACACTTCCAGCCTCAGATGTTTGGCTTGGTGCATGCAGAGGCATCCTAACTGCCTTGGATTACTCAAGTTCAGATGATACTATAGGCACAATGGGCGGAAAAAGAGCTTTATATCAGTTGACACGGGTCAATTACTCTGGGTATGTCAGGGCTATCTCTCTTTCGTTACGTTATCCTGTGGTACATGGGCAAGGTGAGTGACAGCTGAGGCGCTGCCAGGGCAGCAGGGGTAAAAGGGTGAAGGTGAAGAGCACACTGAACTGACACTGATCCTCAAGGACAGGGAATGACATGACTACCTACTCCAACTTAAAGAGATGAAATGGGGAACGTCTGACACCAGACACTCCGTGTGACGACACAGGGTCAATGAGAATGTGATGCATTGATACCTATATTCTTTAAGAGTCACCTACCTAGAATCGAAGAGACATTCGAGATGTGCCACACACACACACACACACACACACACACACACACACACACACACACACACACACACACACACATATAGCCAGTCTTAAAAAAACATGACAGGGACAGATATTCTACCAGAAGCATTTAGAGAACTGTAGGTCACAGTTATATAGGACTCAGAATTGGGCTGAATGAGCTAATGTTTTGAGAAATTGGTCTATGGCTGAGCTAAAAGTGCAGGAAACAAGCTCTCATTATGCCTGGCTTACAGGATGTACTGTGAAGAGCCACATTTGGGTCTTTCAAACAGGACAACTAGAGCATGAGGGAGGTAAATTCAAATTACTTTTCATCTGATATAAGGCTGACCTATGCCACAGCCAAGGGACAGAGGTGCATCATTTTTCAAATGACAGAACAGACGTGTATTTCAGCAGCTCAAGTCGGTGAAGAATTCAGAAATATTGGATCTGCTGAGAAATTTTCTGAACATCTTAGTGAAGCATAATAATAATATTTCATTTTTTTCTGATGCAGCACATCCAGTCCCGTTGAGTATGAGTTAAAAAAATAAATAATAATAATTCATACTAATGTACAAAATGGATAAATAGTAAACTCCATTGTTCAGGGCAAGCATTCCACGAGATCATTCATCCACAAGATCATTAGGGATGTTGTTTGAGGAGGTCTGGGCTGCTGCTGATGTTCCAATTTATCCCCAAGGTGTTTAATGGGGTTGAATTCAAGGATCTGGACCGGGCACTCAATTTCTTCCACCCCAAACTTCACATACCATGACACATGGAGCTTGCTTTGTGCCCAGAGGCATGCTGGTACAACAGTTACAGTATGTTATTGAGCTCTTGTTCTTTTCTTCAGTGATGGCTTTCCATATTCCCACCACTTTGTCACAAGACAGCACACGTACTGTACTTTATACATACAAACATATGGTGACACCTGAGTAATCACCGCTACTCAGTTGTCCATGTACTTTTGATTTGATTTGTTATAATAACACATTCCACTTTTTTATGAAGGATTTCCATTATATTTTGGGAGAATAGCTGTAGGGATATTTTGTCCTTTCACTCAAAAGAGTGTATAAGGCTTAGCACTGGAGCTGGGTGAGGAGGCCTAGTGTGAAATTGTTGTACCAGTGTATTCCACAAGTGGTTAGTGTGGTTGAGATCTTATTTCTTTAGCTCGGACGGACCATGACATCTCTTTGTGCACAAGTACTTTGCCATACTCAAACAGTTCTCTTTGTTCTTGTAAGGGGAAATTGTAATGTTTCAGTAGTATTCACAGAAATTCTATAGTTGTCATTTTTATGGTAACAGTTTGTTGAACAAGTGGCGCAGTGGCTTTGTGGTTAGCAAAGTAGCCATGCACCTTGAGGGTCGAGGGTTCGATTCTTGCCTTGGGTCTGTGTGCGTGGAGTTTGCATTGTTTCCCCCTTGGTGGGTTCCTCCTACAGTCCAAAGATTTGCAGATTAGGCTATGTGATGTTCAAAAACTTTCCATAATGTGTGCATGTGTGCTCTGTGATCGATCAGCACCCTGTCCAGGGTGTACTTTGCCTAGTGCGCAGTCTCCTAGAATAGGCTCCAGGCTTCCTGTGACCCTGTATAGGATACGCAGTTTAGAATATCAAGATGAAATCTGCAGAAGAACATCTGTGTGTAATAGTTGGGTGTCCACACACTTTTGGCCACAGCCTCCTACACAGGGTGGCTGAAAATTAATCAGGCAATATTTGATGACTATAGAAATTGTAGCATCACTGATGCACCACCCCATATTGCTCCACTCTATTTTACACTTACTGTGTGTGGGTGGTTAGACCAGCATTTTCCAGGACGTTGGCTGGTACAACATGGACCTCATGAATGGCAAGAAGTCCAGATCTCCCTCCATGTGACTTTTTCCTGTGGAGTTACGCAAAGAAGGAAATGTACAGGAGGACTTGAAGGCACAGATTCAGGAAATTCTCGGCAATATCCCAAACGATTTCCTTCAGAAGACTGTACATCCCATCCCCATCTGCCACGAGTGACTAAGTTGAAATTTAAAGATTTGCTATCACTTTCCTATGTAGCAAAGTACAGAAAGTTAGAAATAACTAGTAACTGGTGCCTAGTTACTTTTCATACACACTGTTGATCTCTCTCTACACAGCTTCAATGTCCTTTCCAGTCCAGTCTTTCTTAAAAACAATATAAAATGCTTCCCTGATCAGACCATTCTAAAATACTCTTAACATTGCCTTTTACTCTTCCTAGTTCTTGGAGCTGTGCTACCATAACTAGTCTTTCTGCATTAATACTTCCTCTTAGACGCCTCTGTGTATTAGAAACGCCAGATGTTGATTTTAAAATATTAACGATCAGTAATACTACTGTGTGTGTGTGTGTGTGTGTGTGTGTGCGTGTATATATATGTGTATATTATATATATATATATATAGGATGGGCCAAAAGTAGGGTTACAGTTAACACTTAATCATTTTTCTTTTATTAGAAATTTAGACTTTTATTTACATATATTCTAATTACATATTAGACATTTTACATTGAACATTTAATCTCTCTAGTGCTCAAATAGTCCATCTTCTTGATAATAATAATTTTTATATCGAAAACTTGATTGCAGATAATGAAGTAACTGTAACCCTACTTTTGGCCCATTGATGGTTCTCCATGTCCTCCCAGATTGATCCAATAATTAACCACTATCTGTTTTCAATGTAGCCACAATGCATTTCATCCACTTCAAACTGAATAACACACACTGGAGAGGTTCTAACTGCTCCTAGACACTCTTAGAGCCTGAGCTTGCACTATATCCAGGCCTGACAACACAGATTTAGCTGCTGCTCCATATGTTATATGGCCATACTCCGTCTTTGTTATAAGGGCAGTGTGTGTGTGTGTATATATATATATATATATANAGAGAGAGAGAGAGAGAGAGAGAGAGAGATAGATAGATAGATAGATAGATAGATAGATAGATAGATAGATAGATAGATAGATAGATAGATAGATAGACACATATGCTCAATGCTAGGCCCATACTTCATACTTCTTCCCTGAAAGGCATTTCATGACATATCACTTTATTCCTCACATATCTTACATTCTCTCTCCATGTCAATTTCTCATCAAAATATACTCCCAGAATACTTCTCTTCAGATTTTGTTTTGTCATATATTGTTAGATTATGTACCTTGATTTACTTTTTTTTCTTCTGAAATCCCCATTTCATTATTTCTTCACTTCGCAGTCTCTGAATTATATATTTAACATTTTTTCACTGTTTCCATAAAACTCCATTATGTAGGGAATGTCGGAAAAGGGAAATTTCTTCCGCTGGATTTCTTCAACCAGARCAGCGAAAACTTCGCTTTCTGCGCAAATCAACCCTGTAATGTAAACGTCTGGAATATTTGTTGATATAAAAATTATACACATGTATAATCTAAAAAGGTTTCGGCCTCAAAATCGCCATCCGACTTRAGAACTTTTTTTAACCGAGTATAATAGCTCCACCCCGTGGTGGAGCCTCCAAAAATTTCTATACCGATTATCCTGTTAAATTCAATACCGAACGCCACCGCGGGACGAGCAGAACATCAGAAGCAATCTATTTCCCATCGACGGTGAGTTGACCATTCCGCTGGTTTACACTTATCAACAATAATTCATGACAAAGGGTGTGAATCTAGTTTGAATATATATTTTGCAAATAAATAACAAATACAAATATGTAAAATAATACAAATCATATGAGTTTACAACATGCAAAGCATTGTGGGAAAATATCCAGTGGCAGTAGTTACTTCCGGGATTCAAAGGACAGCCCCGTTGGGGTGTTCTGGATAGAAACCTAGACTCCTCATTCTCCACTACTGTAAGCCGCCGCCATTATGTGTGTGCACTTCCGCCATATTGGATAGGTTAAGATCAGCTAGTAAACATATACAATGTGATTGACAGACGCAAACCTCTCTACAAAATTAWCTGTAGCTAGCATAATTCGAAACCGATTTTATTCAATTAAATCTGTTATGAATGTGACAAAGTGAGTTAATGGCTGTGGATCTGACCAGATCTATGCAAAACGTTAATCTTCTGAATAACTTCCTCTGTGATGTGCAGGCTCTGATCTATGCATTGGTATCATCATGAAATATTTAGAGCTAGTTCTGTTCTCACACTTTATCAATTATGAAGGTTTGTAAATGTAACACTGATTGTTGATCCCATTATCTCCACAACCACATTTATACAAATTTGCCAAATACATATGATACAAAGTGTAAAATAAGAGAAAAAATACCTTTATTTGTCCCCCAGTGGGGAAATTTCTAATCAAAAACATCAATAACACTAACAACAAATCACCTAACGTGAATATAATTTTAGCCCTTTTATTTTTTACCACGTGAATGTGCCGTAATATGAGTGCATATACTGTATATACACTTCTACAAACTTCTGAAACTGCATAACCACTTAATTATTACAATTAATACAGTTATCTGGAATGCTGGGGTTAAAGTTACGTAAATGTTACTGAGTATCCATGTGTATTGCAACAATAATAATTACAACAATAAGCTGGTATTAATAGTTTAGCCCCATCACACTGATGATGACAGATATCAATGGCGTGCATAAAGCACTCTCTTCAGGCTCGTGCTATAACCATGGTAGGTAGTAGAATGTTGTAGAAAACTGCAGCAACTTTATATTACGTTCCTCTTGTGCATACCACTTTTATGGTGCACATACAGCAGGTTATGAATGTTTCTATGTCATCTTCAGAGTATTTTGTGTAAATAATGGATTCCACTTCTCACACTTCTTGATGACACTGTGTGTCACGGAATTTACACCAACCGACCAGACTCAATGACAAAGTGCATGATAAGGGTTTGGAAAAAGCACTGTACGATCTGATTGGACACAGTATTAACTCAGTTCATTATCACTGGACCATATGGAAGGCCCAGGTTCATTTCCCAGCCAATGTCCAAACCCCAGTCACTGGGTGCAGTGACGGTCCCAAGCCCAGATCAAAATGGGAGAGTTGTGTCAGCTAGAATAAAATATAAAATATTCTTAAAATATGTGACAAGCTTGGGTGCAAACCAAATAGTCTACTGTGGCGACGCCTTGCCGGGATCAGCCGAAAGACCAACAACACATGTACGTGTATACATGAAGTGTGTGACAGCACAGTCACAGGGTTACTGTGAACATTCTACTGTTACTACTGCAGGCAGTTTATACTGTCAGTAACATTTCATATAGGCACAATAAAACCAACCTAAGAATCAAACAAGCCTAATCAGAGCAAACAAAAACACAAACCTAAAAAGCAGAGAAACCCACATTGTCTGAACAGCAGGGTTGTTCGGACTATCTATAAACAATTTTCTTCGGTTTTCTTAATTAATTACAGTACACTAAAATATCGTGCCCATCTAAGGATAAGGAGTTCAGATGACTATGTAAAATCTAGTATTTTGAGTGTAGCGCCACCATATTACAGGAATAGTCACCAAACTATGTTAATTAGTGAAGACAGATGTTCAGAAACTAGAATGTAAGTAATGAATAAACACACAACATTTACATATTATTATTATTATTATTATTATTATTATTATTATTATTATTATTTAAGGAACTTACAAAAAATAAAATCTTTCCTAACACAAAAGTGGACATATTTTTACATCTCCCTCTAAAAGTCTCAGGGGAGGCTTTCAAGGAGCTCCACTTAGCTATTTGAGCCATGTATGCGTATGAGAAATATTTTCAGTGATAGTAAAAATATTTAGATTTGCGCTGAATAAATATAAATGTAAGGGCAGATTCAATTAATTATTTTCTATGTTTATTCAGCATGAGATATCCATATTAAAAAAAAAGTAAGTAATATGTGGCTGCACATGGTTAGGCTGCCAGGTAATAGAGAGCAGTGCATATACATACAGTATATATATATATATATATATATATATGCAGATACATATAATGTTCAGTGTCACATACCCTGATATTGGCAAACAGCAATAAGTAGGGTTTCGATAACAAAGAGGATGACTAATTAAGGAGATAATGGACATCCCTGATCTTCAAAGACGGATAGATTTTGAATGTTTGATAGATTTTGAATTTTAAAATGTTGAAAAGTAATCAGAATATCCTGTTTCTATGTACAATTACATGAAAATTTTATATWAATTTGGGAGCTTAAGTAACTGCAAGGTGCACCTGTAAAATAATAATAGTAAAAAAACAGAAAATGAAAGTACATGATCAAATCAATACATGACATAGACTAGATGGGATATTACCAAATTAACAGTATAAATATATGTACCTAGTATAAATATAGAACAGAACAAAATTTATATGGACATATTTATCAAATAATGGGTCTGGGGTAGCTCAGTGGTTAAATGTAAATGTTTGCTAGCTTGCCTGGCTTCCCTTCCGACATGATGGTAAAAGTGGCATACCGTGTTTCACCACATAACATTGGGTGGGTGCGGGTCGCTGTTTCTCTCATTGTAAAATACTCTGGGAAAAAAGAGGCAGCAGTCAGTAACAACACAGGAGGAGTTTGTTACCGAAAGTTTTAATTGCAAAAAAAAAACCCTAACAGTTTTTTTGCAATTAATTTTAATAAAATAGTATTTTTTTATTAAAACGTAGTAGCACTTGTTTCCCTCGACTTCCATAAGGAAAAACCTGGTTAAAAGGTAGGAGATTTTAAACTGGAGATCATGAAAGCATGTGTGTTGAAATTGGGAATTACGGTCACTTGTACTTGCGCTCTTTGATTTATGTGGGATAAACATTAACTTACTTACAGAAAGTATTTCAGAAAAACTACACCATACCTCACTTTTCCCAGAAATTCCAAACATAGCACTACATACAACATATTATTAATTAAAATGACTTCATATACTCAATTTTTTAAACAGTGTCAAACCCCACCACGAAGTAGGGCCTCCAAAAATTATTCATTCATTCATCTTCCCGCTTTATCCTGGGAAATTCAATGACGCGTGGTTGAATGGGAGGAGCACAACCTCACAAGCAATATATTTCCATACGACGGTGAATGAACCATCGTAACCATTGTATTTACAAATAATAAAACACGGCAATGGGTATATACTATGTCTCCCTGTTGTAATATATCATGTTTAAACAAAATTGCTAACAATTATGTTAAATATTCGCAAAATAACTTTGCGTTTAGAGAGCGAAAAGCATCACGGGATGCCTTCTTAGTTGCAGCGTCTACTTCCGGGTTTCATCTGACAGCGCTGTAAGAAATCTTTACGGATCTCMTATTAAAAAGAACTAAATAAAAACAAATGAATAATTGCCCAAATAAAAATATAAATTTTCAAACGAATTACAATATATTATATATTCATATTTGAGTAGTCTTTCTTTTTGTTTTTGCCTTTGTATTTCTCATTTTTCTCTGGACTGATTTATATATCTATTTTTTGTTGGGTATTCCTGTATAATTAAATAATGGTATTCCAAGGATCATTAATCAGATTATTTATTCGTAAAATAAGTCCAATGGTCTGGTGAATAACTTAAATGTTTTTATCATTATTTTCACAAACTGATAAGTTAACAAAAACAACAACAATAATTATATTATTATTATTATTATTATTATTATTATTATTATCGATATTTGTGATCATTCATCTACATAATTACGTCAGGGACTGATCTTGGGGTGAACAGTCAGCAGTCCATTTTATCCCAAAGATGACCAGTGGGGTTGAGTTCAGGGATCTGTGCAGAACACCAAGTTCTTCAATGTCTACCGTATTTTAACACATCTTAGAGCCATTTTGTGCATTAAGCACTGTCATGCTGGATTTATTTTTATTTTTATTTCTCTTAGTTACAATGAAAAAAAAACTTTAATGATAAAGCATACAACAGTGTTCTATACAATTATGTGCTTTCAACTTTGTGGAAAAAGTTTGGGGAACTGGATATGATCGGATGTCTACATACTTTGTTGTATTTGTTGTATCAGTATTTATGGATTGTTGAATTGTATTATTGGACGTATTAATGAAGACATTTTTGTAACCATAAGGTGTAGTAAAGAAAGAATAAGTGGTGAAATCAGAGTAAGCTTCAGGAAATTGGGCCCTGACAAGTTATAACATCATCTTAAAAATGTTTTTATACTTCTTTCTCAGGACATGTGAACCATTTCAAAGTCAATGAACAGGTCCTTTAAACAGTTATATCTGCATAATGCAGCTCATTCTGGTCTCTGGATTTTAAACATCTTTTAGACACTGACCTGGTTTATTGCCTATTTTTATCATGCTGGTTTCAATGTATACCTCAGATGGTAGAGTTAGAGGTACATCTCTGTAAATCCATACACATTAATTTCTTAATGCAGTTTGGGTCCTAGTCTGAAAGACCATTAAACATTTGCAGCGCATGGTCCTGCATGGTCCATGGTGAATTGCATGCCATTAAATCAGGTTTCAAATAAAACTGACACACAAACCATGGCTGTTACGTAGTGTTTTAAATCACATTTAATGCTTAGTCAATCTGTTCAAGGAAAAGCAATGCCACATCTTCTGCTCATGAATATTAGTTGGAGGACACCTTGTACATAAATACCTTTATTTTCACAATTTAGTATAGTGTGTCTTTTAAATCCCAGGTCAGTGAAGGAGATGTAGTGTTTTCCAGATTGAGTTAATCCACTCAATGTTACTCATATTGCCTCTTCCCATATTGGACCTGTTTTCTCTCCTCACACATATCAGTTCATGTGTTAGAACAATAATATATATAACTTATAATTATAGAACTGTTATGAGTTGTAGGAGGTGTGCTTTCCTTTCTACGCTTAGAGATGTAAATGTAAAGAACCTCTCACTCTCTCACTCAGTCACTCAATCACCCCTCATGGGATGCCAGTCCATTACAGCGTACCATGCACTCCTCACACATTCAAACCTATGGGCAATTAAGCATAGCCATAGGCAATTAGGAAATCAGGAAAATCACATGAACACAGGAAGAATATGTAAAACTTTAAATAGTCAGTAAACCACCAAGCCTAGGTATAAAGCAAGGTTATACAACACTACAAGACCTTCCTGTGGACCCACTGAGCTAAATATATGCATACAGTATTAATGATTGGCAGCAGATGAGAATATTTTTTGTATGCTTATGACACAATAATAAATAATAAATAACTATCAACGTTAATGTCAAGGGAACATAATAAATAATAAAAACATGAATGAAGTAAAATCTGTTTGTTTCCTAAGTTAGTACTTACCAAATACAAAAGAAAATACTATTAAAATGAAGGTTATTAAGGTGAAATTAAATTAGGTTATTTTGAGTTAACAAATGTTTACTAAATTTTATCTAAGCTTTGTTCTTTATCAGAAGTGTTTATTTTTATATACATTTATTAACTTATTTTTAGGGATTTTTTTTTTTAAATATCTCCTAGACGTCCATATTTCCAGGCTTTTCTTTTGTTGCTCTCGCCGATGAATTCTTACATCTTCCAAGTGTCAAATCCCATCAAATGCTTTCTCATGCTTTCTCATTCCGTTAGGTAATCCTTTCTTTGCATGCAATACTTTCTTTGGCTCGCTGAAATAAATTTTAGTATTATTAGTATATTTAGCATATTTAAAATAATAGTTAATAAAAGACATAATTTAGTAACCTACAGTATATAGTACATCCTGAAATCAGCTAAGGTAGGACTTGACAATGGCTACCTCGTTCAATCATCAACTCTTTAATCAACTCTATTTTTCTAATTCATGCCATGTGGTCTTTTCCAACAGCATAATCTTTTTTCCTTCTTTCCCACAGCACAATCTTTTTTCCTCCTCAGCACTTGTGCATGCCTTCCGCATAATGCATGAATGGCCGAGATTAATTTAGAAAGATTTTTTTTCCTTTCATATAACCCTTCATAAAAGCCAAATTTCCTGGAGATCATTACAGCCTTCTTTTCGTTTGCCCTTAATGACTTTAATTCAACTTTTAGCATTTCAGAAATCAGAGTGCAACATGAGCTCCCTTTTGGCAATTGCAAATCATTAAAAGAGGTTAAATTCTAAGCTTTGATTATTGTTTTTGCAGAGTTGTGCATGCTTTCTCCATGCCTATGCACCACCCTCGCCTCGGACTGCTCGTTAGGGGCAAACTAATTAAAAATTTATGAATCTATAAATTTTTTATTATTTATATTTGGAATTTTTATTTCTGTAATCCTGCTTTGTGACAATGTCAATTGTCGAAACTACTTTACAAATAAAATTTTAATTTATTATTTTTTTTATTTAATTTAATTTCATTTAAAAAATTCCAGTATTAGATAGGTTAGCTCCTCTTAATTGCCTGGGTGAAGGAGTGTGAAGGATCATTGTCCCATGCAGTGTGTATAGCTGCCTTGCACTCCTGGGATAGATTCTCAGTGCACTGTAACCTTGACCAGGAAAAAGTGGTTACTGCCCATGAATTAATTAATGAAAAACTTTTGCACTTACCTGGATAATTATTAATAAGGTGTTTATTATTTTGTCTTTGTAGTTTTGCAGTGTGAAAATAAATATTGTCTGAGCATGTTTTAGAGGTAGAAGCTTGTGTTTTCTTATCAACTAAAAAGTTTTGTGTGTGTGTGTGTGTGTGTGTGTGTGTGTGTGTGTGTGTGTGTGTGTGTGTGCGTGCACGGGTGTGTGTGTGTAGAGAGAGAGAGAGAGAGAGAGATAGCACTGTTAACCTGAGCCTCTTTACACTTTTCTGATTATCTTCTCATTAGGAAAGAACATGTGTTGGCAATGTAACCAGTATAATCCTATAAAATTGTTTAAACAAAACATTTTATTTTAGTTAACATTTACTTTTTAGTTCTTGTTGTTGCCCCTGATATTATATGATGCCAACACAGTAAAAATGTCTTGTGAGTAACATTTAAAGGCAGTGTGCAAATTGTTAAATATAATCACTATTGTATTTTACAGGCCTCTGTGCAGCTTATGGCTAGAACATTATCTCAGACACAATGAGAACAGTGTGACTTATTAATAGTTCGAACAAGACATTGCAGCTTTGTAACTCCAAAATAATTTAACTAGAACCCACAAGTTTTCTTCWCATTGTCCTTCTTGGGGTAATAGAGTGTTTCTTAATCATTTTGGACTTCATGTATCAGGGAATGAAAAACCATCAGCTATCCAAATATAACTGAGTGTATGCTACGCTGACCTTAGTACAAAAAAATTATAGTCTGAAGCACAGACTTAATGAGAATCTAAAATCCTTTTTCCACTTTTCTGGGCACAAGCTTCATAATCTTGAAGGCTGCAATCTACTTAGCTGTATGTTGTTTCATTTGCATAATAATGTATAAGATATCTCAGTTTTTGAAGGACACCTGATTGAACATCTAGATGATATTTGCAGAATGAAACACTCTCACTGACATACCTAGAAGTTCAAGGTAAGAAAGAAGTTTAAGGTATGAAAATATACCGGCTTGCAAGATTACAAAAAAATGATACACAATCTTAAAAACATAAAACTCCAACCAGAGCACAGCAGTAAGGGTGCAGGCTGTAAACTATAAGCTCCATTCCTGAGCCAGTCTGATGTGTTAGAGTGGTGGAGGATGTGCTTAAAACCCAGGGCAAAGAAACTGCTGTCATTTTCAGAGATTATTTGTGAGCTGTTTATGCAGACCCGTGCACCATTGATCTCAGTTATGCAGCAGAGTCCTGAGGAAAGCACTTCTGAGTAGGCACTAGGTTTCTAATGTTAGATATACAGTAAATCCAGGTTGCACTCAATCTGCTCAGACACCACACTGGGATGACTGGCATTATGACCATTTATTCCATTATTCTCTGGAAAAGAAGGAATGTATTAGGATTTAGCTCTCTGAACATTGATATTGTGTACTTTGTGAGGTTTCCCTATGAGGATCATTAATTAGGTTGATCTTCTTCGTATTTCCACTCAGAAACAACCCTGTCTCTCTTTCTGTGGAAAGACACCCTGTTCTAGGCAGTGCAACAAGTCCCCTGACAGGTGACCCCTGTATTAAATAATAATGAAGATTCTCTCCTCACCCTCACCTGACACCCTTCCATCTGCAAGCTGAGCCCTTGGCATCTACCCAAGGATGAAAGTTACACTAACGAGCTCAATCGTATGCTGTATACTGACATTGATCAGAGAATACCACCCATCTGCTGCCAGGGCTGCCATGAATGCACTGACCGGCTAATACGCGAACTGTCCAAAACCACTGAACCTATAAGCACTGTTTAATTTATTTAATGCTGACATTAATTTGTGCTTTTCTGTCTTTAAATGTCTAGTAATTGTGCAGTATCTACTTGTCATATTTGAATTCTTAAATGGATCTTAAAGCCAATTTGGAAATTGTTTTTAGTCATTGTTAGAATATGAGTTGTAATTGAATTCCYTGAACCAAATCAACATCTCTGAATGTACTGAAATCACACTGAGATATTGGATTCAATTCAATTTAATTACATTGTATTTATTAGCACCTGTAACAGTGGTCATTGTTGCAAAGCAGCATTACAGAATAAAAAAGATTGAGGCTGAGGGCRACAGTGGTACGGAAAAACTCCCTGAGAGGCAATAGGAARAAACCTTGAGAGGAACCAGACTCAACAGGGAACGCATCCTCATAATATCAGATAGTAGGTATCAGATAGATTGATCTCCAGTCATACTGTGTGTTAGGAGATTGAAAGTGTAGTATAACAGGAGAAGTGTTTAAGTTAATAAGAAATCTACTTTTGGTATTGGAAGCTTCAAAACAGGTACAAAAACTTTTGTGAGAATTTTAGTCATAAACTATTGAGCAACTACAGCCGTCAGAGTCTGTATCAGCTGAGTCCAAGACCATCTTCAAGGTCAAGTGGCCATCCCCAGTCACTAAGCGCATCCCAAGCAGACAACACAGGGCCATCTTCAGCAGAGAACCAGAGGCCTCTAGGTGATGAGAACCAGAAGTGGGGTATCATGATGAACTGAAAGGCAGAAGGTCCGAAAGGCAGAAGGTGTCAGAATCACTGGCAGCTTAAGTGTACATTACTTAATGAACATTACAAATCTCACATAGCTAYACAGGGTTCTAAAAGTATTAAACACACCAATGAAAATTCTTCTACAGTACTTTAACAACAGGTCCATTTTAGAAACATTTAAATTAATTTTAGAGTTTCTTAATATGTCCTCTGGTTGTTTTCATGATGGTGTGTGCTTGAGCTGGCACAGACTCCATGTGTTTGATCAAAATCTAATAGCCCATTTTAGATCAAATTCAAATGTCATCAGAACACATGGTCCTATAGAGGTGATGATGCTTTAGGAATATCTGATCTTTTGTTCAAAAGAGTTAACCTAGTCAATATGCCTATTGGTGGTGTTCTTTCAGCTGCTCCCATTAAGAGGTTGCAAGCTTCCCATTCTCAGCGGAGCTGASAATTAGTGCCACAAAGGCTGTCTCTCTGTGGCTTTCCCATGCAACTTATTATGATCTTGTATGAATATTCTTGGTAGCACTATTTTGTTTGTTATATAACAGACAAATGCACCAACCTGTTGTACACTGCAAAACAAATTTGTGTGGAGGTTTATAAGAGATGGAAGGGGAGGTATAAATTAGATTGGTTACCAGATAATAGCCTACATTTCTATCTCTCTTTCTCGCTTTCCCTTTCTTTCTATTGTTCTCTTTTTCCAGCGTCATTGACTGGGACGATCGCACACACTCTGTTCCTCGATGACAGACAGACACACGTGCTGCTGAGTGAAATTACAGAGAGAAGCTTTGTGGATTCCTGCGCCTCCACAGCGGGACTCTGTCGTTCAGGATAAAAGTGAATGAAACTCGTATTTTTTTTCTCGCGCTGCCCCTTGCCTTTGTCACGTGGACTTTTGTCTGGACTGAAGAAACGCATGTAACCAACATCTGAATGCGCCACAGTCGGCAACAACTTGGTTCTACGACCTGGATGACTGTCGATCCGGTGTCCCAAGTGCGCAGACAGACGAACAGTCAGGCAGGGAAGAAAGAGGGATACGGTCTTGACGCTGAGAGTGCATGGACAGTCTCTCGTTTGCCAGGTCTTTCCTTTCCATGTCCCCCATTACCGCGCCCCCACAAACACACACTAAATCTCTCTCTCCCTCTCTCTCTCACACACACACACAGCTGCAGAGAGGAGGCAAGTCGCAACTTCAGAGCGATTTACCTGTGGCCGTCTACACGAGCTCCTCTGGGGATATCCGACGCTGAAACAAAARACACAAAGATACAGAGGCAGGAGACATTTCGGGGAAACCTCTGATTGCGTTGCATCGCAGTGAGGGCGGACTCCAGCTCACTTTGAAGTCTTTATCAAAACGGACCACATTGCTCGGCATCACGGTCACTTCTGGAATTAACGGACGCGTGCGCGCGCGCCAGACAGTTAAACATCTGATGCTGCACGCCGGGGACTCATGTGGACACCGGTAGCGAGATACACAAAGTACTTCTTCTGAAAATCCCCAAAGTGCTCTCGGTCTCTTCGCGGGCTCCATGAAGGATGCGCGTGCGCTCGGGCACACGCGCTTGATGAGGCGGCCGACGTTATCATGCGTGTTTTGGCCGAGGCCAGCGTTCAGTGCCTGCGGCTCGCCTTCCTGCTGATGGTGGCGGCGGGCGCGGCGCCCTCTCCGGCTCTGAGCGCCGGCTGCCCGGAGCGCTGCGTGTGCGACGAGCAGCTGGTGGTGCAGTGCGCCGGTCAGAGGCTGAGTGTCTTCCCCGTCGACCTGCCGCTCGCTACGCGCCAGCTCATCCTGAGCGACAACCGCATCGGCGAGCTGCCGCCGCTGCAACTAAACTACCTGTCCGACCTGGTGTATTTGGACTGCAGCAATAACACACTGACCGAGATCTCCGAGTCGACGTTTGGCAACCTGCGCAAGCTCGCCTATTTAGACCTGTCGTTCAACGCGCTGGCGCGCATCGAGGACCGCACGTTCGGCGCGCTCGCCAGCCTCGTCATGTTGCGTCTCACAGACAACCCGGGCTTGTCCGAGATGCACGCGGACGCGTTCGTTGAAAACGCCGCGCTGCAGGTGCTCGACGTGAGCCGCAACAACTTGACCACGCTGAACGTGAGCACGCTGGTGGCGCTTCCCGCTTTGCGCGCGCTCGGTCTCAGCGGAAACCCGTGGCGCTGCGACTGCGACACGGAGGACCTCTGCCTGTGGGTGCACATCGAGGGCTTTAAGTTTCAAGGTGAGCGATGCACGCGGTGGGTCTGGTGGGTCTGTACACTTCAGTGTCACKTCACACGTACTTAGGACAAACACCACAAGTACTTTTCTATAGCTAAATCTACATTTCCTTTACAGTATGGTCTGTGCGCTCCAACACGTCTTACGTTTTTGAATGACTGTACTTACTAAAGCACTTATTAAGCACTCATAGTAAAAAAATACTTTGCTTCATAATACAATACTTTTGCTTCATAATATAGTACAATAATAATAGATTACCAGAGCGTCGTCCACAAATATGCTATGGGATTTGATACAAACGGTATATTACAATAAATTATGTAAGATAGGTCAAGTACATAATAATCACTATTATTTTAATTACTATTAGAAGTACAGTTAGTGCACAAACAACCAGCTTGCTAAGTCCCAGCCTGAGCCCCAGCCCCGTTAATATGAGAAATGACAAGATTCACAATAGTGAAAAGTGTATCATGATATAATACATTTTAAGGCCAAATGCATGCTCTTTGTCCTGCACTATACTTGGGCTATGTTCTTAACTACATCCTGCAACTCTGAAATGACACATGTCTACCCTTTAACCCATCTGACTAGGCATCCAACTGTGGTATATATATATA
>QMIH01001749.1:42189-66252 GCA_003987875.1 Clarias batrachus | reverse complement strand
GTAAAATGTGCATTCAAAACATTGATACTGGCACAGAACAAATGGAGCAGCGTAAAAGAGGTTAGAACCTATAACAACATGTTGTAGTCTCTAAAAGTGAGTGCCCTGTTTCACCAACCTATACAGATGAAAGGTGTTCATAAATTCATTGTTTAAACAGTTAATAGCTTGGAATGAAGTGAAAACTGCATTTGTTTTTAAAAAGGATAAACCAACATGAAGGCCAAAGAGTTTCTATGGGAGAAAATCAAGTCATTTTGAAGCAGAGAAAATAGGGAAATTCAGAGCAATTACTGTACAGTGGAACCTCGGCAAACGAATGCATCCAACCCGACACTGAACAGGTCAGGCAAAGAAAACAATAGCATTAGATGACAGAATCATTGTAAGAGCTGTTAGCTGATAGAAATACTCAATACATCAGTACATGTCACCAATAACATCCTACAGGCAGGTTAGGTTATAATCACAATTCAAAGGATTACAACAATGAGCCATAAAAGTTCTAGAACCAGAACCTCTATCAAAGTGATGGAAAAAGAGGATTTGGTCATGATCCAAAACATACTCAAAAGCTCATTGTTCAAGTAATATAGAGGTGGTGTTATGGCTGGGACTCGCATGGCTGCTTTGGGAACAAGGTCGCTAATCTTTATTGATGAAGGAACTGATGATGGTAGCAGCAGAATGAATTCATCAGCCTAGAGAACATTCTGCCTGACAGTCTAATCATTATGTTGCATGGTTTTAGACTTGCCAAGTAAACCTTAATAAAACTGACCAGGTGAGCATTCCTAACCCCATGAAGAAGAGATTGAAGGGWGAAACCCCCTGAATGTACTAATATAAGCTGTGGTATAATTATTGAAAAGCATTTTGTAAGAAGGCTCCAACTGTTTAGTGATGTCAGTGCGTCTCAGCTTGATGCAGTTACTGCAAGTAAGAGATATGCAAACAAATAGTAAGTGTTCATTCTTTTACAATATGTTCCAATACTTACCTACAATTTCGGTGGWCTGCAACTAAAAGTGTCATCCTGATGCAATTAAATAGTAAGAAATAAAAACCTGACGTTTTACTGACTTTATATTCAAYTTTTGATCTCATTAAAGAAATGAATTTTAACATCACACATTCCTTATTGAAAAGTTGAAAAGTACTTCATAGTGAGCATCACTTTATGCTCAAACCATAGCTTAACTAACTTTAGATAAAATTGCATGTTCACACACATTCCTATATAAAATATTTCAGTGTAATAATTATGCTCAAGGTATGCATCCATGTTATTGTGTAATGCAGCCTGAGCCTCCACTAGAGCTTGACTAGCCCTCAGCGCTGCAGGTTTGTCTAATCTATTTTTAGATTACATTAAAATTCAATATCAGAACTGTGTTTGGAAGCTGTGTTCGATTTGCTGCAGTGGCAGGTTGCAGAAAGCCTCAGACATGATTCCCATATAACAGTCTTACCTCAGATCCTAGGCTGCCCGGCCAGACAGTGTGACCCATAGATTATTCATCAGCCATATCTTTCTGTCTCCCTGGCAATGTTTCTCTCGCTTTCTTTCATTTCTTTATGGCTTATTGCAAAGTCAGTGTCATTTGATTAGCACAATTCATCATAGTAATGCATSAAGGAGATGGCCCTGTCATCCCCAAAACAGATCATCCATTAATGTCTATGAGGAAAACAGAGGAAAAAGAAAAGCACATATTAATGTGTGTGTGTGTGTGTGTGTGTGTGTGTGTGTGTGTGTGTGTGTGTGTGCGTGTGTGTGTGTGTGTATGCACGTGTGCCAGATCTTTCTGTCAACGTACAATGTAGAGCTGACAGGATACTGCTGTGTTGCGCTCTGGCTCAGAGATAGGGATGATGGTTACTGACCTGTATCCCCCTCCAGGGCAGGAGCACAAGGCTTTAGTTTATACTTGGATGGGTGCGCGTGTATATGAGTGTGTATGTRWTGGTGAGTGTGGGGAAGAAAAAAAAAAGTTGAAAAATATATTAAGAGGCAAATACACTGTATAATCTGTTTAGAAGCAGTCACATCTGGCAGGATGAGAAAAGAATCAAGCTCTTTTATGCTTGCAAAACAGTTGGGCAACATTKTCTCGTTATATAAACTTCTCTTTTTATTTATTTATGGAAAGYAGAGATTATAGTTTAAAAAGCAAATATAAAAACTTATCACATTGAGGCYAATGTTATATAGTGAACTTGCCTTCCAGTTTTAAAACTTAAAATCATTTGTGCAAAGTTGTTGTGCATTTGTGGAGTTTTAAAAAGTAGTTTAAAGATATAGCTTTTTTCTTTCAGGTACTCCAGTTTCCTCACACAGTCCAAAGGSATGCAGATTAGACTAATTGGTGTTCCCAAATTTCACATAGTGTTTGTGTGTATGTGTATGTCCTGCAATGGATTGCCACACTGTCCAGGGATACCCCACTTTGTCCCCCAAAGTCTATGTTCTGGATAGGCTCCCATTTGTTCAGGATAAGTGGTATAAAAGATGAATGAATACATGAAAATATACAGGGCATCTAAAAGTATTAGATTATTTCCAAAGATCAATAAAAAAGGATGACAATACAGAAATATCCTGAAAATGATACATGGAAAGCAACAGTTTTAGCCCATTTCCTTAAGATGTCTATGCATGATGGCCCTGGATGCACTGATTCCAGCCTTACTCCACTCCTTGCAAAGCTCTCCACGTTTCCTATCACACTTTTGTCCTCCAATCAGCTTTCCATGAACAAGCCTCAGTTCGCAATCTGAAGAGAGCAGACAATTCGAAGTCCTGTATTTAAATATTATGTCAATAAATATTGTCAATTTGCACGTTGTAATTCATTTCATTGACACATTTAAGCATATGCATCTTTTTTCAAGCTCAAAATTTTACCTTTTGTTTATTACTCTTTTGTAGATGAAGGTCAAACGGTGTGCCAGAGTCCTGTAGAGATGCGCGGCCGTCGCCTTGCTGAGGTGGGCATGCAGCTTCGCTCTGAATGTCACCAGGGCCTGGGCTACTGGGACTACCTGTTCTTTATTGCCATTGGCTTCGTCATCTTCTCAGCAGGCACTGTTTCAGCCTGGGTCATGGGCGTGCTTATGGTGCTCTATGAGCGTTACAGCAAGAGAAAGAGTGAAGAGGTGGACGGCGAGGATGACGAGCACGTACCCATCCGCAACTCTGGAAGCAACCATGGCAACGGGGATCTAAGCAAGCCTAGCATGCAGGTGTGATCAGGGGAGTTGGATGGAGACGACAGTGATACCTACAAACCCCCTAATGAGACATAACAGGAGGGTTAATAAGTGAGACGGGTATGGACAGGATCCTGACCATGTATTATCCAAATGGAGTATGGCATTTTTAATGAAAGGGGTGACTTTAGAGCACTTTGTGAATGTGTCAGAGTGGTTGCTCTGGAAAAAGCGATAAAGAGTGCATTTTCCCCAAAGGATCATATTGGGTTCATCACCCAGTCCAAATAGTTTTAGAGTCTTTGGATTTGTGGAGGCATAAGTAGTAATAATAGACTCAATCCTGGACACTGTGTGCATGTGTGCATATAAACATGATCACAGAGCAGTAAGGGGCTTGAACAGGTCCTACCCTCGATCAATAGGAAAAGCTTATGCAGTAAGACAGAAATGATGARACCATGTCCCACTTTTTTGTGCCACATCAGCATTTTCAATCAATTTCTAAAAAGCATTCCAGAATACAATATAAAAAGAATGATGAAAATGACATGATCGGCATGCACACTAGGTTTCTGGTCAGTGACCTTTACATCATTTCTAACATTTTCATTTGTTTTGACATGAATGCCCCAGCGTTGCTTGTATACGATACAAAGCAGTCAAACATGAAATTAAATTACCTTTATTAACAAAAACAAACAAAGAAAAAACCAATAGCTCAGTAAGTTCGACCATCTTGGAATTCTGGATAGCACACATCAGCACGATCCCAACGGTCATAAATGCTGCTTTTAGTATTGCTATAATGGCAAAACAGATGAGAAGAGATGAATTATCAAATCTAGCAGTGTTCGTTTTTAGACTTGCCTGAGAAAGAGGGTTACAACATAAACAGGTCAATGCTCATTGACATCTGGACTGAATTAATGACACGTTAATAATGCTCTTATACATTCACTTCTTTGCTTAGAGGGTGATTTAATGAGATGGGATGAGTGAATCAGAGCAGGCAGACTGTCCCTCTGTCAGGTCAGTGAGTCGAGGGAGGGAATGAGGGATGATATGAATGACTCATCTATAAAGGACCCGAGGGGGGGTGTTACGGGGGATTGATCAGTCTGCTAAATGGTTGACTGGATCAGTCAGGACAAACTAAGCCAGTATGCACTATACCCTGAGCCTTACACGATGAAACCAGTGCTGCATGGACATTCCTGCATAGGTGACCCTAATGGCAATAGTGTGTGTGTCTGTATGTGTATGCAATAAGAGGTTCTGTGGCTTTGGCAAGACTCAGCCTTAAGCTATGTTCACACTGGTTATTTTACGCTTGAGTACAGATGTTTGTGTTAGGACAAAATAAACAAGGAAAAAGAAATGTAATCTTTATGAATGTTGCCGGTGGCATCCAGGGCAGTGGGTAGTGTTGCTGCCCCACAGCTCCCATTTTGATCCTTAGCTCAGGTTACAGTCTGTGTTGTGTTTCTCATTTTAGGAGAATTGTGTGCTGCATTCGATTGAAGGTCGTAACGCATAATCTTTGACACGCATCCCCCTCCCACCAAAACAAATCAAGAGGACTGCTCAAAGCATGCACAGCAAAAATAGAGCAAAAAATGTTTTATTTTATATGTATAATTACTCGCTTTAGATCAACATTAAGACGTATTTTTAATATTGACTGCCCAGTTTGCTGGTTTGAAAGAACGAAAATATGCATGACACATCACAGCTTGCTCCATAGCTTGTTACGAAAAAGAAACAGAGAGAGAGAGGGAGAGAGAGAGAGAGAGTTAAAAATAAGTAGGCGTCTCTGGGTTTGTTTTTCCCCACTTTTGCATCGAGATCAAAAATATTTCTTTCAACTTCTGATGTAAGTTGCATGCAACATAAATTACCCCTAGCTGTAAATGAATGTTTTAAAGTGTGCATTTGCCCTTTTCCCTGCTATGGAGCGTGCCCTGCGATGGACTGGTGTGTCAAACAGAATGAATGAATGTTACCCAAATTTTCATGCATTCCCGTTAAAGTCATGCACTGCTTTCTCTAAATGAAATATCAGAATCTGAAGTAAAAGAGGGCCAGGGCAACCATTTTAGTGTTTACTCTGTGGTTCAGGTTGTTGTCTTTTCACAGGATGCACTCACATAATTATTATTATTATTATTTTGCAGTTTGGAATTTATTTTAGTTGTAGATGACTTGTAAAAACAGATCTATAGGTTTTGAAACTTATTTTCAAGCAGAAGTGATTCTAGAGTCTGTTGGGGCTATAAGCAAATGGTTTGTCTTTTATATGTCCAACTTTGTGAGGCATGTGGCTAGTATTATATCAGATTTTAACACGCTCAGTCACTACATGCACACTAGGAGCGTGARACGTGAGAGACTTGTAGCTTGCTTGTGTGAAATCAAAAGCACATTTCAAAACAAAATGCATGCTAGTGATTTGGGTAAAAGACCATCATTCTCAGTGCTATCCTTTACTATATTTCTTCCTGCTTTGAAAGAAAATATAGGAGCTGGGATGTCATTGTGAGGCCTCGTTTGTTTGCAAGCTACCAAATCCCTCCGGTTTTAGAAGCTTAGTTCCCTGTGCCATTTTGGGCCCGAGCTTTTCTTTAACACATATCTGATTAGGCATACTTTGATGATCCCTTCTTTCCATAGCGGACCTCATGGTGTCCCCACTGTGCCCGTGTCCCCCTCCAGCTCCCACCTGTTACTTCATATCCAACCTCACGTCTTTACTTTCAAGTCTTAGCTTGGGTTCAAACAGTAAATGTGCATGTGATTTGTTAAGCACAATATGTCTTTTTGTCATTGATGCAGGCTTCTCATCATATCATCCAGCCCTCTGTCCTTCCTTCACATCCACTTTTCCTTTACAGCTGACTGGGGAGAGTTTCAGGTTTCAGATCACAAAGTAGTCTAGCGACATCAATCATATTGGGGTTCTGAGCACGCTCAGGAGTGTTAACGCCTCCCAGGAGTGACGGTGTGATAAAACCGAGGGTTGAAGGAGAGGAGAGATTATTTGAGTATTAGAGAGTGCTTCAGCAGTGTGTGTACATCTGTTCATGTACAAAGGAACCGTTAGGAGGCTGTTGTATGGAATGAAATATGATATGGGAAAAAGCACATAGCTAATACATGATGTGATTTACAGTATAGGACTGATATAGGCATTTTAGCTTATCAACAATCAAGGTCAAACAACAGCAGCAGAGCCACAATTCTACCTTTTTGTGCTTGGTGTRTGTGGAAAAGAGAAGGTGTGTGAGTGCAGCCCTAAAATGTAAACCATAACTGATAATGCAGAAAAGGTGTTTTTTGTTAGATTCTCTCTCTCTCTCTCTCTCTCTCTCTAACACACACATACACCCATACACACTGCAGTGAGAGGACTAACTCAGGCTTTGAGTTTACTCCCCAAAGAGCCCCAGCCAATTCATAGTTTTTGGTGTCCCACATCCTGACACACCTAAGCCACATGACTGATACTTTGCAGACTTCATTACAGAAGTCTGCAGAGTAGCAGTCTATAAAGGKTAGAGTTTGGTGCTGCAAACGGAAATTCAAATCTGTTCTAGATGTGGACTACCCAAGGACAGGATGGAGGTGCTCTGAGTTAGTACAGATCCAGTCTCTGTGTTAATGCTACAGAACCAATTAACTGTCTGTGGAGGGCTGTTCATCAKTCCCTATTATACCATGCATTAAGTAGCGCTCCTTTAACCCTGAGGATTTACTGAGGATTTCTTCTGTTTCTCTTCTGTTTTTTCTCCTATCCTCCTTTCTTATTCTGTTCCCTTCTGATCTCCACTTGTTCTCATATCCTATATTCTCTTTCCATTTCATTCTGATGTTCTTTCTATTTTTTTATTCTCTTCTCCTCCCCTCTCCTCTTCTGTTCTCTTTCTTCTTCTTTTCTCCTCTGTCCCCTTTCCTTCTGTCCTCTTCTCTCCTTCCTTCTTCTGTTCTCTCTTCTCTTCTCTTCTCTTCTCTTCTCTTCTCTTCTCTTCTCTTCTCTTCTCTTCTGGTATCTTCTCTCATCACATCACATCTCCTCTCCTCTTTTTTTTCTTTTCTCTCCTCTCCATTCCTCTTCTGTTCTCATCTTTCTTTTTCTGCTCTCTTCTCCTTTTCTGTCCTGCCCTCCCCCCTCTTCCATTCTTTCTTTGTTGCTAAACTGTTAACTCCCCAGTCTATGGTACTACTGTAAGTGAACACGGGCAGCATTAAATTTACATCTACAGCTGGTTACAATCAAACGAAGTAAAAGTGTACAGTGATTTGTGCTTTTTCTCTCATTCCCATTTCCTTATGCTGTTCTCAGAAACCCTCCCTTTCTTTATTTTTCCCTTTTTTTGCTCCTCTTTTTCTGCAATGCTGAAATTTGTGAGGAAGGATCAAGCACTGGCATGATGCATTGCGTTGCAGCGCATTGGACGCAGTTACTGCACCGAAAACGAACAGCAGCTTAGACAGGACGGGTTAGATTCACGTTTCTGGAATTGGATCAGTGGGATGTTTTAGAAAAGTTTGTTTCTTTTCATCGCACAAGCTTGTGTGAGAGAGACTCTTTGATCTACTGGTCTGCAGTTGATGGGGCTGGGATGAGAGGAGAGGAGAGGAGAGGAGAAGGATGCTGCAGAGAGAATCCCAGAAAGAAATGTTACTGATGCACACATTTAGACCACCACTCACATACACACACACACTACAGCTACAGTACATAATAGCACTTCCGTGTCATAATTTAATTATCGCTGATTACTTGCATACCTCCCGCTTGCTCTATTCTAGTCTCTCGCATGAATTCAGAATGGTGCAGTGGGATGGAGTTTGAAACTAAAAAAGAATTGAAAGACTTTGTCATGCCAAAGCTACAGATTCAGCTCACTGCTTACTGAGAATAACTCACAGCAGAGTCTCTGCTACAGCAACAAAATATACATAAAAAAGTATAAGCAATATACAATTACAATTGAATATAATTGGAAATATACAATGATTTCGAAATGTCCAGTTTGGAACTGAAATAGCCGAAACATGGAACTGACCTTGGGTTGACCTGGACATGCCAGAGAGACTGGGCATTTACTACAGTATATATGAGCGCACATATGTGTGTGTCTGTGTTCATGAGCTGTGTTTCTGCTTACTGATAACTAAAACAGAGCAGGAGGCTAAAGTGCACTGATCTGTACCGCACCTTAAGGTAGTATATCCATTATGGATGTTCTTCATGTATTATGGTATTATTATATGTAGGAGACTAATCTATTGCAGTGGATTATGGGGATTCAACAAAGGCAATCAATATAATGTACAGTACCATTCAAAAATTTGGACACAAGTTTGGATTGATTGTCTACATTCTAGAACAATACTAGATTTTTTTTGTTGTTGTTTAAAACAAAACCAAAACTTTCATCTGCTTCCAGAGAAGTTCATTTAGAGTTACCACCCTCAGAAATTACAAGATAACAGCACAACAGATTAGAGCTAAACTTTGGTAGTTTACGTAAAATGTGTACTTTTTCAGACTCCTGATGGCACTGAGAGAGAGAGAGAGAGAGAGAGAGATGGAGCAATAGAACAGTATTACTGCAGGGTTGTATTCAAGGTAAGGGATGAAATCTGTCCTTCAGAATCAACAGCGCTTTCTGCTCTAGTTCGTTTCTGCATGGTTCTAGATGTGTGATGCTGCTTTCTAAGACAGCTTTATGCTTGTTATGTAAGTAGTGACACACAGAACCACACAAGGGCCCTGACCTATTTCTGGGCCCCAAACCTGCAGCAATGCTGCTCTTCTGATAGACACACTCCCTGACACACACATACCTAAACACATATGTCCGCCTGCTTGATATTCGCTTTGGCTTTACAATAAACAATAGCAATATTTGCAGTGTTCATTACCATGGGCTTTTTTTTCCTTGTGTGATGATGTGTATCACCTCTGATTAGTCAGGTGGTCTAATTGAATGGGCCAGACGTGTGTTTGTATTTTACTACACATCAGTATGATCACTGGCTAAGCACATGTACAGTAGAGTGCCAGTCATAAGTTTGTACACACCTGACTGAATGTATGAAAGTGTATTCGAAGAATCAGATGCTACTGAGGTATTTTATTTATTTTACACATTTCACTCATATTTTGAAAGGTTAGTCAGCTTCTATAAAAAGCCTCCCTGGAACTCCTCGCATGAAGCTGGGTTGGCGATATACCAAAAATATACAAATCTCGCTTTAAAGATTTGTTGAAATACCTAAAATCATTAACTACCTTTTGCATCATTAGCACAATTATGGCAGTGCATATTACCAAACATGATGTTTCATCATTATGACTATTAACAACGTTGGAAATATTGTTAGAACAAGTGTGTTTAAACTTGGGTCTAGTACTTTGTCTCTGTCAAGAATATCCCTAAAATGGTTGGCCATGCTTAGGCATGAGGACACTCGCTCATCATCTTTGCACATTCACTTTTAAAACTTAAAAGCACTCGGATGCACTTAGATGCATAAATTATTAAACCATAAAATTAGCACAAATTTAAACACGTGTGCTATACTCTGTTCAGAACCAGCCCTGTCTCGCACAAAATCCTTTCTTTCTGAATGAGTGAATGAACAAAGGATGCTTTTGACGCAGGTTTCTGACAAACAGGTCAACCAATCAGTCTTCAATGCTTCTTTTATACAGGGAGCTCTGTCTATCTAAAGAAAACATAGTAACTTATATTAAGTACCACATATATATTTTACTATTATAGAAGTACTGTATAATGTTTCTGGAATTTTTGTTTGTTTGTTTGTTTGTTTATTTTATGTTTGTATGTTTTTTTGTAAGGAGTTCATTTTGAATTTTGTGTTAACTACTCTGATATGGAAGCTCACCCATGGCAACACTAAAAGACAGCAAATTGAGGAAAAGCTGAATCTCCAGGCTRCGGGGAACATCTGAGGGAACGGGAAAGTGAGCCGGTGCTCGTGTGCAATTGTGTCATCTCAGCACATTTGAGTGTGTTTGTGACTGCGTGCTCACTTGTCCACACATTCAGCACAGCAAAGTGACGGCTTTGTTCTCATTCCCACTAATAAAAGTCATCAGAGTAAAATATAGTGTGCCTTGTGTTTCTGTTGTTGTGTAAAAGATACGTTTCTCACCAGCAATCTTCTGTGATTGGAAGATGCATGTGACCTAAATGCCAAGTTTCTGACAAGCAGGATGATTCTCAACAGCAAAGGTTTCATTTATACTAGGGCATCTCCAAAGAGATATGGAATTGCATATGGAATTGCTGTATGTAATAATACAATATTGTACTACAATATAATTATATTGGAGATTTGGATGCTTTGGTTCTTTTGTGATTAGCCTTCTTCATGTACCTCATTTTGCTTTTACCTAAAATCATTTTAGTTTTTATATTTTCCCTTTCATACCCCAGATGCTATTTATATTTATGGGAGGTGAGATACCAACATTGTTAAAATTATGGACATAAGGTATGCCTAAATTGATTACTTTCTTAAAATAAGTGTTAACAAATCCAAAGGGTGTACTGTATAGCCTTCAGACTTCAAACAGCATATTTTGGTTTTTGGATGTGTCAGGTAGAACAAAAGTTATCAGTATTTTTAGAAAGGGTTTATTTTTACCTCTACAGGCATATGGGAATGCCGTTGCAAAAATGTAGAACTCTCAAAATTATTWTTTTTTGGTCATAGAAATAACCTCATGTGTATCTGTGCTACTTCACTTTGTGACCCAGTTTAACATGTTTTGCTCATGTTTGGGAAATTGGTTAAAATGAACTAAAATTAATTCATCATATGTATATAAAAAATTGATATGTCACTCTATACTGCATAATCCTGACCTCTCTCTCTCTCTCTCTCTCTCTCTCTCTCTCTCTCTCTCTCTGTACCTCTATACCTGTATATATACAGTATATATATTTAAAAAAAAAAAAAAAAACAGCGAAACAAATAATGGCTAAAATGCTTGGCTCCCATGTTTATTTTATTAATTTTCTAAAACTAAAATCTTTKTGTAGCCCATATGCACAAAACAAAAGACTAAATTGATCTTTTAAWACAGTTTTCTATGCATAGCTTTAGTGTAATTGTAATCTTATTAAACATGTGAAAATCTAATTCAACTTCACAATAACCTCATGACCTTAGAGCAGAGAAAAGCTTGTGCTCCCCCTGATCTTTGGTGCCCCTTGAGGTGGGCATAGACCCCATATTGKWAACTATGGTGCAAGTCAATAGAGGTAAGATAATATTTTTTTTTCTTAATTCAATTCAATGCGCGATATGGTGTTTACAGTATGATCCCATTTCTATATGACAGAATTTAAGGTTCAGCTACAGGAATTTATGACTACAGTACATATCTCTCTGTAGCTTTGTATGTGTTTTTGAATCCTTCATTCTCCACTACTTAAYATGGATAATATACCGAACTTCCCAATCCACACGTTGCTTTCTTCAGCCTGGCATGACGTATTGTCTGAAATAGAAAAACAAGATGAAATTTGATTGGCTGGTTTTGTTTCACATGTTTCATGCTATGCCAACCAGAACTATGCTTAAAACAGTGCTATGTTTAGTAAGGGTGCAAAGAGAGAGAGGGAGAGGGAGAGAGAGAGAGAGAGAGGGAGAGGGAGAGGGAGAGAGAGAGAAAGTTCAAGTGCATGTTTTTTGAGTAAGAATGAGTCACGAATATAATTTCATATATTAGTCATATGGTTGTGCTTTTAGCACTGGTTTATCATATACCTTGTTTTAGGTCAAAAAGACTTACATTCTGTTATCTTAATTGGAAAAARTTAAAACGTGTTTATGTAGTGCCCACACAAAAACAAATGATATATTGAATTTCCAATCCCTAATAGTCAATATTAAAGGCTGAGACAAGGTGAAGAATTTAATGGAAACATCTCATGTGGAATGGCAAAATTACATTTAAAAAATGAATGAAAAAAGGTGGATAGAAACATGGTATTGTATTGTGTGTGGGTCACAGACCGTGTGTGCCAGATCTTTGGAAGGAATTGCTGCATGCTATTATGTGGATCATCATCATTAAGGCCCTGAAAGGATAAAAATAAAATGCTGAAGTATATGAGGGGGGGACAGGAGAAAGTCATATAGAAGTCCCCCCCCCAAAAAAATTCATAGATTTGCACAAAGTTATGTGGTGGTATGAAAAAACTTGTCTGGTGTGGCTGAATACCGGAAAACTATCAAAATTGTTAAATCATGTCATGATTTAAACATAATTTTCTGTTAATAACATGTGACCTGTTATATCACTTTAGATATTAAGTAACACAGGTTAGTTTTGCACCATGGCCAATAGAGTGCAGAAGGTAAAATGTATCAAATTTTCAATTTCGGCAAAAATCTGTTGACAATTATTTTCCTCATTCTTCAACGGAAATGGGTTTTAATCCTAAACTTTGTTTTAAGGCTCTTTAATATACACTGTTTACTACAGTTGTGATAGAAAAGCATGTACAGTTAAACCTTGGATTGCGAGCATAAGTCGTTCCGGAAGTGTGCTTGTATATCAAAGCACCCGTACAGTATATCAAAGTAAATTTCCCCAGAAATAATGAAAATTCAGATAATTCTTTCCACACCYYAAAATATTAATATGAAAATAATTAATACAAAATATGAAGTAAAAATAAAACAGATTACCCTGCACTTTACCTTTGAAAAGAATCCCAGCAGAGTAGTGTTTTCGTTAGTGTGTGTGTGTGTTTATGCACGCATACACATGTGTATCGGTGTGTGTGTGCATGTGTGTGTTTGTGCATGTATGTATGTGTGAAGATGAGAGGAGAGGAGGAGGAATGGCACGCCCTTCCTCTCATCTTACACAGTAATCCCCTCCCTCCTCTTAAAAAAGATAAGGACGACTTTCACACCCACACACTTACACCCACACACACACACACACACACACACACAAATGAAAACACTGCTTTTTCAACAAGGAACCTCTCTAATGATACGGAATCACTGCTGTAAATTAAAATAAAACAAATTAACCTGCATTTTACTTTTGAAAAGAATCCCGACAGAGTGTTTCCGTTAGTGTGTGTATATGTATGAAGGTGGAAGGAGAGGAGGAGAGAAGGGGCTATTGTGTAGGACGGCTTTCACAAACACACACACAATTTATTTATTTATTTTTTGCTCATCTTGTAAAACTCTCTCAGACCAAGTTACTTGCAATCCAAGGTTCCACTATATATTCCACTATATATTTTCCCTTTAAAAAAACATGCTGCTGGCAAAGTTATTTTTAGGGTTAGCAGGGAAATTCTGGTGTCAAAATGAGGCTGAGAACTCCCTGTTTCTTACTAAGAATCCTGATTTACATATTYTAAAAATATTGAGTCATGCATATTTTCTCACACATTTCATACTAATTTCCCTAATTTTCTTTTGCTTCTGCAAAGCATTATGAGAATAGTCATTGTTACACATGCCATGCAAATAAAATTTAACAGAATTGAATTGATTTAAAAAAAATAGAATTTCAACCTTTTTTTCAGTTTAACTAAGAAATAAACTTGGCACCAAAATGGGGTTTAGTGAACTAGGAATCTAAAAGTATGCATAACTCAAATTACCAAAATGCCACTSAATACCTGATTTGATGTGGTGCATGACATATACAGTGCTTTGACATTTTATGTGTAAAATCTATTTCACCACAATACCTGGAATTTTTTAAATAATTAATTTAATGAGTTATATTGCAAAGGCATTTATAAAAATAATAGTCATATTTTAAAAACTAAATGATATCACAACCTGTGATCTGTTGGCATTTTAGGGCTTCTGTTAGACCTAGACCAAAATATTTTTTTTATTCTCATGTTCCATTCCCATGACCCTAAAAGTGGAATTTCCGATTTCCAACTCCTTTAACCTTGCGTCAATGTAGCACAAACTGATGCCACCATTCTCTCATCCCAGACGAGAGTCTTTCTGCTTGATTTGGCCTCCCAGCCTTTTTCCCCAGAGTACCTCACTCTTTTTATAGTGAGATGCATTCATTAATAGGGAAGGGCCTCTCTGGAGAGCATAAAGCTCATTATAGAGCTGCAGCTCATCTGGGTGCTGCTGGCTTGATTTGGGCTACTTGCTCTTCAGGTCAGACTCTGCTGACACCTTTTCCTGATTTGGATGGCTTTGGCAAGAATTCTCCAACTCAATCTTATCGCTTTCCCAACTTAACCACCCCCCAGGACAGAGCGAGAGAGAATTTTGTGCATTGTGCGTCACTGGAGTGTAATGAGGTTTGATAATGAGTCTTTCTCACACACACTATCGCTAAGTGATATCTTTCTCATTATAACCAGTGTATCTGGCGTTATTGCTGAATGTCTTGTTTTAGGTGGATTTATTTAAATAAAAAAAGTCAGGATTTCACGATAGCAGAGACCACTGGGGAGAATTGATCTGACAATTGAAAGAAGATAGCAGTCAAATGAAATGTGGGATAGGGAGGTAGGGAGGTAAATGCCTGCCTTATTAAAAAGGATTCAACTGACCAGTAAAATACTGTAAAATAGAAACTTCAGAAAGAGATCCTATATTTTTTTTTAGATATATTTGTCTCTCTCTCTTTTTTTACTTCCTCCATCCATGTCAAAACTGGCTAAATCTGCTAAACCTTCCAGACTGACTTCACAAGAAATATATTATTGATTTAGTCAGGAAATTAAGATAAAAACTACATACATTCATACATTTGTGCATTCACTACAGAGCTATAACTCATGCTGTTTGAGCTGTGAACAATGACCTCAGATGACCTTCAGCTGGGAACTCCTAACTAGACAATTGTAACAGACACTATATTGTTGATGACGTCTTTACAGAACATACAGTATATACAGTACACCGTGTCCATGTGTGAAAGCATGCATGAGTGATATATAACCCTGGTGAAAGAATACACATCATTATCAGTTATTTATTCGTCACTGTTATTTTAAATAACATCTCATAAACAAAAACATGCTTATAACGCTTTGTGAGAATGTCATAGAGCTTCACAGTAACTTCAATTAGTGATTAGGATTCAAAGAGAGCAGATGGAGGAAGGGGCAGTCTTTGCCTTCAATAAGAGATTTAAACTGATGGGATAAAATTAGATCTTAATGGGCTTTACTCATGCCTGCCACTCATTCCTGCTCCAAAAGACAAACGCACACACACACGCACACACACACACGCACACACACACACACACACACACACACACACACACACACACACACACACACACACACACACACAGAGAGAGAGAGAGAGAGAGAGAGAGAGAGAGTTAATTAATTATTTATCAAACTTATTATCATTAACTGAGGCTTGGAGCTAAATATGTAAAAATATGAAAAAGACACCGACATTAGACGTGCCCTGAGTCACATTCTAATATATCCATGAAGGTGTGATTCTTACACATAGTTATTCGTAGGTAAAATATCAAAGTACAAACAGAATGTATTCATAAACACGAGGAGCGTGTTAAAGTTAGTATTAAAGTAGTTTCTGGGAGGCCGGCGTTTCAGACGTGAAGCAGGCAGTCTGATCATGGCTTCAGCATACTGAGAAAGTTTTCTACCTTGATGGTATCCAAGTGCATTAGTGTAGCAGGGAATTATATAGAGAAATAAAGGTAGTTTTCACTCTCATAACTATGTTCTGCTATTCTGCACCATTAAAAGTCCCGGGTTGCTTTCAAACACCTTTCGCATTATTGTACTGTATCACATTGTATCTTTTTATAACAACCGGACAAGGGCATGAGGRAAAAAAACAGGTTAAAATTAATGATAGACATCTAAAGACTGGATCATAAAGCAGTCAGTGCTACTATTCTTGTCCACTATTTGATTTCTTTCCAAATTAAAAATCCCAATTTGACTTGATGCCTCTTATTCATTAATATTTGATTGCTCGGAATCGTTCACAGTCTCTATCTACTGAATTAACCATGGTAAAGCTATTGCTATTTACTGCCAATGGGGCAGTTGTAGCAGGTTTAGCCGATGTGTTAAAAGTCATAAATTCAGAGGTTCAATCACGAGCTTAACCAAGATACCACGATTGGGCCCTTAAGTCTGTCTGATCCAGTAGTGCTGTATGGGTGACCCTATGCTCATAACAAGCTTGAATATGTGAAGAAAGAATATATGTTATATAAATAGCATATGTATGTGACAAAATAAAGGCTTTTGCWTACAATATGTGACCTGATATGAATTGTTCTTTCAGCTGCTCCCATTTCTCTTCCATTTCTCTTTCTCTTTATTTTTTGGCACAGATTTTATGCCAGATGCGATTCGTGATGCAACCGTCCCATTTTCAACCCGGGCTTGGGACTGGCAATTGGAATACCCTGCAGCCCCATGGCAGGGTTACGGCACTGGCTGGGAATTCATGGAGTTGCAACTGCAATAAATGAATTCTGGTGCATCTGTAAACTGGTCTTATAATGTGGTGTGTATCAATCAAAATGACCTAGTGAACTTCCAACTTCTTACAGGTGACACAATAAAATCATACTCATGGGGAATAACTTAAAAGGAGTTAATTGGTAAGCCAAACTAGAATGCAAGGAAAACCACAAATAAATTTGCACAATAAGTTGTTCCACTACACTTTTTTTCTATTTCTTCTTCACATTGCCCCAAAAAGCTGATTCAGCAGAKTGTGAGCAGAACCATAGGCAACATACAGACCCACCTGACCTAATTTCTCTRGCTTTCWCAAATTGCATTCTCTCAGGATCTGTGTTTGATGTTGAGTCCACTGGTGTGTGATTGTGTCAGTTTAATGCATGTCCAAAGACATGACTTCTTCATTAGGATTAAATATGTATAAAAAAAATAATCATCATCATCATAAAAAATACACACATACCTTTTATTAACCTCTGTGCAGATTATTTAGCAAAAATTGACTACTGATTTTACCTATGCCGTTATAACTATACCGTTTCACTAATACACATGGAAAAGTTAGACAGTGTTGTGTAAGTGTTCGCACCTACAGCACTTGAATCTTACTAGTAAATGGAGTGAGAGATAGAGTGTGGAAAAGGGAAAGAGCCAGGGGAAAGAATGAGAAAAAATAGGAAAAAGGGGGGAAAGCAAGAAAGAAGAAGAGATAGAAGGAGGTTTGGAATCTTTTGCTGTGGGCATGTGCTAAAAACAGTTTGGGCTCTTCAAATCGATTAAAAAAAGAGATGTACACATGATGACACTACACAGAAATTCAAATGTGAGTGCATGCTTCCTCTTGGAGATGCAGATGTTCTACTCTCTTTCCAGTCTGTGATTAAAGCAATGTTTTAATTTAAGCAGTACTCATATTCATGAGAGTGAGAGAAGCAGTTGAATAGCCTGACCTAATCAACATAAAATATGTTCTCCGTTTAGTACCATCAGCACATATCATACAACGAAATAGCACATTAACATAATGTGAATGAAACATAATACAGTACTATCTTACAGTAACACTGTTTAAATTATACCAATGAAACAGTTAAACAAAGAACCGTCTTAGCAAATCCCATTTGTGATGTATAAAATAATAGTATCACATTCAGATTTCAGAATAAAAATGTCCATTCAAGCCTATCTCTGTGCGTCATGGTTCTCAGGTTAATTTTTAATTCAAGCTTGGCATGATGGCTACACACTGCTGCACAGAGATAAATGTCTTTGGGTCTCTTTCTGCTCATACTCAGCAGGGACTAGAAAATTGCCATTTACAAAGCTGACCTAAATTGGTCAGATTTTATTATAAATTGGCCAGAGGCATTTCTTTGTGTTTTCATTAGTATGTTGATAGGCTAATATACAGTACACTGATCAGCCATAACATTAACATCACACAACATTAACGCATTAACATTGATTAGCAATTATATACCAATAAACTGGTGACAGGATCATGGGCAGCAAGACTCACGCATGCCTGCAGAAACCAAAGGCTTGATCGTCTGGTCTGAGCCCACAGAAGACCCAATGAAGCACAAACCACTGAAAAACGTCAATGCTGGCATGCTAGAAAGACATCAGAACACCTAGTGCACCACAGCCCGCCATGCACGGGGCCCAGCAGACTAAGAGCCCAAGGCCACCTGTTTGGCCTTCAAATTAACCAGTTCCTAATCCAATCGAGAACCCATAGGACGTGTCTAACTTACATATTGGATCCACTTAGGCCCTACACCACTACCCACACTCCTCAAACGCTGTCAACATCCCAGTGCCAGACACTACAGCATACCCTCAATGGCCCCTGCAGAGCCAGAGGCACCCCAGTGAGACGAAGGTGGACCAAAATCCCAAAATAGGTGGTTATAATGTTCATACTTTTAATATTATTTTTTTATATTATGGCTGATTGGTGTAATTTTCAAAAGAAATCCCACCTTATAAGGCATTTTAATGTAATTCAATTTGAATAGCGCTTTAACAGTGGTCATTGTCACAAAGCAGCTTTACAGCTTTGTAGAAATAGAAATTATGGACATAATTGGAAAAATAAAAGGGAAAGTATAAAATAAAACTATTAGTTTTGTTGCTGATGAGCAAGCTGGGTTGACGGTGGCAAGGAAACATTTCCTGAGAAGACAGGAAGAAGAAACCAGACTCAAAAAGAACCACTAGCTCATCTGGGTGATACCATATTATTGTGACCATAACTCAATCCCTGCTCTATCTGCGTGTTATAAGGTGGAAAGTTTAATTATATAATAGGAAAGGTGCTTGATTTAATATAAAGTGAATTTTCACAGGTAAAAAACTGTCAAATGTACTAAAAATATCAAGTAACTGCAGGCACAAGCCATCACAAAAAAGTGCCCCAGTACTTCACTATACTGTGATCATAATGGAACTTGCTGAATAATTTAAAACTATTATATACACCATAAAAGATAACACTGCCTATTACAATAGTTAACAGTGGTCAAACTATACCATTAATGAGACTGAGTCTACTATAGCATGAAATTATTATTGCTCTGGATAGACTTTAGCCTTGCTCTGGATAGATTTAAGAGATAGACTAGAGGTGTACAGATAGAGCTTGTAAAGGCATTACCCTTACCTCACTTCTTTATCATCAGTGCTTAGCATAGTGCCCATGCATGTATTCAAATCAAATGATTACTGTCTTTAGCACTTGAGAGAATTTGTCTGCGATGCCTACAATTAGCTGTTGCTTTGTGAAACTTTCACAACACCACTGTAAAACAAAAGGATGTAATTATGTGTAAGATCTCTAAAGTTAACAAAAAACATCCATTATCTGGGAACTCGTCCTAGTTGAAGCATAAGTATAATAATACAAAAAAGTAAAGAAGCTCACTTTAATTAGCCAAGCTCAAAATCTCTAGAAAAGTTTTCTGGTAGCTATGGAGATCTGCCTGTGGGACTGGTCACATTCCTTTACCCATTGCCCTAGTTGCTCTTAGTAACCCACTAGGTGGTAGGGGACTTAGGGGACTACAAGAACAAACATTCAGTGATAGCGAGGTAAGCAACTTTTACAAATGACAAGGAATGAAACAATTTGTAAAGAGAGATTCTCGGTCTGGAAGTCAGAGGATATTTGAAAATTTCAGGGAATTAAAGTTGTTTCTATCTTTGTATACCCAAAGCTACAGAGGCAAGCAAACAATATTTTTTTATGGGTAAATGTAAGCCTGGATTCTTGCATGATCCAGGATTTCACCATCATAACCCACTTTAAGGTAAGATCCAATCATGGTAATGTTTCAGAAGCTCTTTTTCAGATTTAAAAAATGCAAATGATCATCATTTAATGAAGCCTCACTAAAGCATCTCACTTCTGTTTGTTAAAGATTATACTGTAGCTTTAAAGATTCACAGATACTTAACACTGTAGATATGAGCATGTTACAGTATATTGCAGAAAGGTTTAGAATGAGGTACAGAATTTTAGGTTCATATAATGAATTTAATTGTTTGACTGTATTAAAGGAATTGAACACACATGATGGCATTTATTTAACGTTTATAGTGTGCTGGGTCTCAAGGCTTTGTAATGGTAACTAGCTTTTTTTTTCTGTAGAATCTAGAGGACAGAGGATTTTGTACATTCTAGTTTCTTGTTATCATTTTTTGCTTTATTCTCTAACCAAGAATATGAGAGAGTGAGAGCAGAAACAACAGTTCAAAGCTATTATAATGTAAGCCAGAACAACAAATAATGTGTGTTGTGGAATTCCACCAAATTAAAGGTAACCAAATGCATGTTAAAAAAATCATGACTTATAAATTGCAATAATTCCCACATCATTTTTAACGTCACACCACTCTTTCAAAGATTATTATTTATTATATAAATAACTGAGACTGAGGAATCTGATTGGATGAGAGGCATGGTAATATAGAGCACAAAAGCACTGCAATGTGTAACTATATGTATCAGTCAACATCACAGGTGTTCGAATAATCTTTAATTATGCTAATTAAGTCTGTACGGTCTGTAGTGTCATATTGCTTAACTCTATATAACAACACACCATTCCATGATATAGTACTTAAATGACATAAAATAAAATAAAAACTCTATTGTTCTAGATATAACACAGCTACATGACCACACAAAATGTTATAATTTAGAGAACAGTTCAAACAAAGCACCATCAAAATGGTCCTCTTTGCATATTTTTAAGGCTATACTCTTATGCTGTGTGTAAGATTCAAATGGCCTTCAGTTTGCTGTGTGTAAGATTCAAATGGTCTACTCTCCTTTGGGAAAGAGAAGTCTTTCTGATGCAAATGCACATGAGACACATAATGTGCCATATTATTATTAAGACTTAACGACTTGTAATAACTTGATATCAGATAATTGTCCCCATTTAAAGCTGGGAAATTAAAGTGATCTTGTCTCCTGCTGATCCTCATTTGTGTTTCAAATTAATTGCTCCTTGTGATGGATATTTCAGGCATAATTTAAGATGCTCCTATTTTTATGTTAATTAGTGATTTCGCATTGTTGACAAAACATAGACTGCATCATAACCATCAAGAACTTTAATGCAGATTTGTCTTATATCATAGGATAGCGAGCTGGGCAAACAAATCATGATGCTTTGTAATCTATTATAATGAAATGTAGAAGAATATGAACAGCCCATAATTGGCATCTGAAGCACTTAATCCACCCAAATATTATGTGGACAAACTATTAGCTCTCTGGAGAGCAACCCTGAAGAACATCTTTAGCCAGGTAGGTAAACATTAACCTGAAGCAATTAGTGTGCATGGAAATGTGACACAGATGAAAACAAAAGGAGCTGATGTGCATAGAAAGGAGGATAGAATCAGCTGAGTTCAAAGGTTTATATAGGTGAAAAACACTGCAAGTTTAGACATGTCATTTCTTATGCTTATTCTTGCACAAGTACAAATCTAATTTGAAAGGTGAACTTCCTGAAAACAACATTTAACTTTTAAGACCACAATTCTAAAATGACTAATAAAGGAGACTGCAGAAGGTGTGTTGGAATATGGTTTATAAACGCTATTAATGTATGTCTCTGTGAAAGTATCTTGACTGCATCAAAAGTAAATGTACAGATTTAAAAACGCACAAAGTGCACTAATATTTCAGCACCCATAATAAATTTTACCATGGTATAGGTAGCATGACTGTATTAACAGTTCCATGGCACTTCTTTGCTCATATAATAAATGTAGCACACTGTGGGTATGTAACATACCATATGGGCATGTTGAAACTCTTAATATTACATACAATAATATAATACTGCCTGTACTATACCATACCAATAGTTTGTACTACGTAGAATCTCTAATATAATAGTAATATTATGGTATATCATGTATTATAGTTTACCATACCATGTAGTATAGTAAATGTTCTTATGGGCACTGAATACTTTGCTATAACTCACTATGCTATAAGGATTATAAAATCCAGTTTCCATTAGTGAGCCTGTTACCGTATACACTGGCATGATAAATGCTATGATAAACCTAGTATTGCCTAGGCATTTGTATAATGTGGGCTAAGTTGCCTGAAACTGCTAAACAGCAGAATTTTAAATTTAGGGTTTTAACAAAAAATGAAAAACTAAAGGCCCCAGGAGTTTCTAAAAGTGTAAACTCTCATTGTTCTAAACCCAAACCCAAAAGTTAAAGTTAAACAGTAAAAGAGATTTGCTACTCAAGTGTTTTATCAAAAACTGTTTTTAAACACATATGTATATGTCTGTCAATTATAAATTCAGGAGTTTATAAAAAAAAAAAAAGTAGGACATTCTAGCAGGAAACATAGAGTTAAATAAAGAAAAATGTCAATTTAAAAATTAAATATATAAAAAAATTGACAGATGACAGTGTATGTGCTACATAAAACTTTTAAACACATATCTTTTGGCTCTGTGTAACTACATACACTTGGTGCTTGACGTTATTAGGCACTTAACAGGTGCAGAGCTCTCCATGCAAGAACGTGATCACGTGATCAGTGGTAGTAATTCAAAACTGCTATGAAGTCGAATTAAACCCAGTCTAAACTATTCAGACTGAGTTAAACAAAACAGAACACTAATTATCTCATTACAACCGGAGCATACTCATTTTATTTTTAATGGATTACAAGCTAATACGGCTGATGCAAGAGGAAGATTCATTAGAGCTGCCACTTTGCTTTATTTGCTCACATTCCTCACTGTCAAACCCGTAACAGGCAGAAAGTGGGACTTTCCTTGGGACTTCTGTGGGACTATCAAAGGTAATAGATTAGGAGATTAATACATGAACGCTGTTCTGCAGCATGGTCGATGGTTTACACACATTGCCTATAAAAATGCATCACTGATCAAACCATACACACAGGTATCTACTCCCTGTATCATTTAAAAAAAAATGTTTCCATATAAGAATATTAAGTTTTTATTTAACCAACAAGTTTTCAACCTAAGTGAATCAGACTTCCTTATTATATTATATATCCCTTCATTATATTATTATAGTTCCAACGGTGGAAAGTTCCCTGTAGGTCACGCTATTTTAGGTTCACTCTGTTGTCATACGCTTGTAGCTATGATAAATATGTGCGTGTGTGTGTGTGTGTGTGTGTGTGTGTGTGTGTGTGTGTGTGTGTGTGTGTTGGTAAAGCATGCATCGTACAGACTGGTTTGTGTGGCCAAGCGAGGCCCAGAAAAGGGAGGAGAGGAGGGCTGAAGCCAGGCTGGCTCATGGGATACAACGGCTCGATGAAGCCAAACGTTACCATCTGAACACACTGACCCGGGAGCAGCATGCACTCCACCGCCATCTCATCGCCCTTAAGACAGGTGTGTAAGTAAACCATTCAAATGTTTTCTAATCTGTTTTTTTAAGGGCAGCGTTTTTTCTAAACCTCACCCTTTTAACTTGGAATCAGGTAACCGGCGGAGAGGTTTAAACGCTGTCACATCACGACCCCCCAATCGTGATCTCAACCGCCCTGCTGTGTCCTATAACAAGACCAGATTTCCCATAATTCCACCTCCACCTGACAGAGAGACAAATAAGCATAGGTGAGAACAAGAGCAACAACAGCGGTCTGGTAAACAATTTCATATTTTGCTTTGAGACTCGTGCACACATTTAAATAAATAAATAATGGATGCTTTGAAACATTTATGATTAGTAGTGGCATAAATTTAATAGAACATGTCATACTGTATACTGTAATAATGTATACAATATGACCAAAGGTTTGTTG
>QMIH01001749.1:11347-39345 GCA_003987875.1 Clarias batrachus | reverse complement strand
GTGCGTGCGTGCGTGTGTGTGTGTGTGTGTGTGTGAGTATGCGTGTGTAATAAGAAGACACTAATAGCAGCTATAATGCCACTTTCAGGCAATTGCAGGCAGTACAGTACGGGCAGGTGATGGTGCACCGTGTTATATGAGTGGGAGGATGCAAGCACCTATGTGGCTGTGTTTTGTGRTTAAATTATATCTCTTGCTCTGGTTATTAAGATGAGAGTTGGTGAGTGTCTGAGTGTGTGGGAGTATAAATGTACAACTGTGTTCACTGTGATTGCTGGGATTTCCTTGGATATTTGCACTATTGGATTTGATAATGAGATAACACACACTCTTACACACACAGAAGGAAACAATCTGGACTACCAAGAATGCAAACAAAAAGACAGAATGGTAAAAAAATAACTGCAACTTATAAAATGCAATCTAGCTTATCTTCATTTTATTCCCTTTCTCCCTCTGTGGGCTTGAGGGCATCATGGCAGCTTCTCTTCTATACGCCAATTAGGCACAGCACTTACGGGAACATTCCAGGTCCTYTTCCCAAAATTATGTTTCTCCTCCTAACACAAGCTTCAGCTTTCCTTCTCCTTTCCATCAAAATGCTCACCTCATTTTCTCTATCTTAGTAATCTCAACTCTTATCATTTATCATTTTCTAATCCATAATTCCCACTTTTCTTTTCCTCGGTTTGTCCTTTCCTTCATCCTTTTCACCTGCAGTATGCTTCTATTTTATACACTTGCTCCAAATGGAAATATTCTTACTATAAGTGTTAATAAACCGATATGTGTTTAACTGCTATAGGGTTGAAATATGCTCTGAATAAGAGCATCTGCTAAATGGCATAATGAAAAATGTAAATTTTGAATAATAAAAACTGCTTTTTTTTTTTTAGGTCTGATAAACACTTTCTATTCATATACTGTATGAATATACTAGGATAGTCTATAAATGTACTAATATACTGTATAAATACAGTACTGCTTCCTGTGTAAAACATTTCAAGATGTGTGACTTTTTAAAAATATTTTCTTATGTGGCTTAATGGCACACGGCAGCACGGCGGTTAGCACTGTCACCTTGCTCCTCCTGGGTCTGGGTTTGATTCCCACCTCGGGTCTGTGTCTAGTTTCCTCCCACAGTCCAAAAACATCTAGTTTCCTCCCACAGTCCAAAAACATGCAGATTAGGATAATTGAAATTCTCAATTTTCCCATAGAGTGTGAATAAGCGTGAGTATGTATGTGGTATAGACAATGAGTCAGTGAGCTGTATGGCGCAATGTATAAATGAATTTTAGTATTCAAATATTGATGCCTCAAAATATTATGGTTACCCAGGTATTCAAATAGTCAAACACACCTCTATGTCAAAAACCACTTTCTTTCATGGCTGCACAGTCAGATGTGAACTCCAGTTGAATTACAGCTAGCTATAAAACAGTGAGGCATGTTTAAGGCTTTTATCAGGTTGCAAAAACTAACCAGTCTGACCAACTGTTTAGTCCTGATATTTCTAACAGTGTTAATTAATTTAAAAAGCTGAAATAAAAACATATTTCCATTTTTACTGTTTCATTTTATGCTTTATTTTTGCAGTTTGAAATCAAGATGCAAACAATGTCAGAGTGAACCAATTTAGTGGCAGCATATTCAGTGTGTTGTTAACTTATTCATTTGGTACTTGACTTACTGTAGCTAATAATGATGACAATGAGGACTAGAGGGTTGCTCCAACAGTGATCCTGAGCTACTATCCCTGTCAGGCTCATTGATCTGATGACTGCAGGCTTGTGGATGCTGCAGAGGGAGCAAAAGTACAGCCAGGGTTTGTAGTCGGGTAGTACACAGTCGGGACATTGGAGTGAAATTGCTCGATTGTTAAATAATTGTAGGCTCAGCACTGGTGCACACCTTCAAATCAGGTCATTATACTATGGCAGAATATATATATATATATATAAATTATGCTGCACATTTTCACCTCAGTATCTCAGCCATCTTTTCCAGATGGTAAAAAAGATATAAATACTCGTTTCACCATAACCTGAACCAAAATTCATAATACTTGAAAAAAATATATGTTTTTCTATTTGTCTATTTATTCCTCTCATAGCAAATCTTTAATATTTAAAAGTTTGACTCTTGTGTGTTGTTGTACCCACAATTCTGCAAAACACCATTTGCCCTTTACATAGTGCAGATTGTTCATGGCCAATAGATCAATAGAAATGAAACAAAAGAAGTCTACTGAATATGAAATCTGCCTGCCAAGTTGCAGAACTTCAAGGATTCTACTCAAACATCAAAATTTTTGTAACGTTGCATCTTTGCCAAATCGCCTCCAGGGCTGGAGTATATTTCTACTCAAGGTTCATGAGTAACAGCATTTGAGGAGGTAGATTGCAGGATGTAGAGACTCTTGTGGTCTGGTTCGAGTTAGAAAATGATGGCTGAGGCAGACATATGAAAGAACCCTTCAAAGAAAGAAGTCTTTTGGAAGCACCTGTTATCTAATATTTCTCCACTTTGAGATTCAATTCATACACGATTCTAAATTTGATTGCCACTCAATTCTGAGTGGGCTGAATGGTTTACAAATCTTGAAATGATGCTACACGACATCCTAAACCTTATAATTGGTGTTCTGAAATTGGCAAGCTGGCACGGAAAAGTCGTGGTTGAGTGTAAGAGTCAAAGAGAATCAGCCGCTCCAGATGCTTGAAAAGCACCAAGGGCAAATAGACACGCTTGCAGGGATTGTAGGTGTCAATCATGGATTTTCATCAGTTGATTTCCAAAGTTCTCCTTTTTCATTTTGCATTTAGAATAATGCAGTTCAAGAACTCACTTCCGAGAGGACGTTATAAAATATTTCTAAGGGCTTTACTACAGAACACTGTACTGTACAGTTGAGTAGGGAATGTTTCAGTAAGAAAGAACTAGCCCTAATCCTGCCTTTATTCCTTTTTGCCTTTGTAGGTCTGAGAAGCTGCGGTCCATCTGCTCCCTGCAGGCTCGTGTTCAGGACTTTCTCAGCAGTGTTGAAAACAGGACTGATATCGCTACAGTGCCTGTATCTCTGCCAGACCTTAAACCAAAGCCCCCAAAAATGCTTCCTTCTGCCCCTCTAAACCAAGAGAACATGGAAGGAGATGAGGATGTACAGAATAAGAAACACATTGCTGGAGGGAGGGAGGGACGGAGGTCAGCACTGGAAACACGCAGATTTTTTCAGAGGGAAAATGATCTGGTAGTAGCAAGAGATACAGAAAAAGAAGAAGAGATGAATGTACCAGTACCCAGCTCTACTTGTCTTTCTCCCCTCTCTGACACCCACGCACCTGACGGCCAGTTGAGGATGGTTCACACACTGCCTAATTTTGTGCAGGCGCTGACAGAGGCACGCAAAGCCCGATACATTCGTCATAGAGGACAGCCTTTGTGTCAAAGAGAGCTGAGCATCAGAGAGATATTCGCAAACAACTCCAGAGACACACCTACCACTCACTGATACAGTAGTGTCATTAGTTTGCTTCACACTCCTTCAGATTCAGATTCGTGAGCACACACTATCAATCGACCCAAGCTGCAAAATGATCAGAAATGTTCTTTATGGGAACCAGTCAAATGTTTTTGAAGGTCAAAACAGTCATATATGCCTAAAATGCTTTTATTCTCCAGTAAAAGTAGTTTTTATATTTTAACATCATTCATTTATTAGACTACATTATCGGGTTAGGTCAATTCTAAACATTTTGTAAACTCTGTATCCTAAAAATACATTTGGCATTTCAACATGACCTACAATCTCTACAGTTGTCAATATTGCATTGAGTTTATGGGAGCATATTCATATATTCATGCCCTGACACAAACTTTATATACTGTGTGCTGGTTCACTTCTAGTAGAGAAAAGTATTTTCTGGTAGACAGAAAATACCTTTTATAATAGCTTGCCACATCTAGAATATCATTCTGGAGGTAGGTATATCTGTGTCAACAATCAAGAGAAGACTTCACCAGAGTAAATATAAAGGAGATTTTCACTGATGAGACTTGAAAACAAGATTAAACATAAATGAGAGAGGGTATAGAGTATGGAAGGAACTGCTCAGGATCTGAATTGCTGTGATTTTATGCTGTGATCTTAATATAATTTATGTTCACTACAGATTGTCACTTGAAAAAGATGGGAGTATTGTGAATCCACCACAGTTCCTATTTATTTTTTCACCTGATTTGGAGCTGCATTTTCTTACAGAGCCCCTCTGGTAGCATTGGGTAACATAAATACTATGTTATGGCCATGACTTACTAAGGGGTGTGAGTAAGATAGTATGTTGTGGCTACAACTTACTAAGGTGTGAGAACAAAATAGGATAATGCATGACCAGAGGACGATGTTGTAAACATGATTTTAGAATGTGTGGTAATGAGATAATTCATGTCCCCGACTTGACCAGGATTATTTTTGTTTTTGACTAATGCTCTATGTCAGTGAGTAAATGCCACCAGAGGAGTTTATACARTATTGTACATTATACATATATACACTGTGCATCAAATAATTTTATTACAAAAATAAAAATACCCCATAACATGATGAAAACATTTGTCCTCAAATTGAAGCATGAGTAAGGCCTATAACGTAAACCTTTTCTCTTGCTGTATTAATGGTGAACTTTTAGCTCTGCGGTTCCCACTAAAACACTATCGCCCTCTGCTGGTGGAGCACACGGCTGACTCCTGTAATGTACTGGGTTAAAAATAATGTTTTTTTTTTWATTCTAAGAAAGAAATCAGGAAGTAATTAAACGTGCCCTAGGGGGAAAATATGTTTTGGGTGACCAAAAAAAACAAAGCGAAAATACAACACAAGCAACGTGTGTGTCTGTGAAAACTTTCTGCTTGGTCACTGTTTGATGACGTATGAAGTCTCCATGGTGATGTAAGGAAGTTTAGCGTGACACTTGCGGAAAGTGAATTAGGCAAACGACTTCTGTAGGAAGTGCTGTTTGAGCACGGGATTTGATTTATTGATTTAAGTTTTGGACTTGAAACTAAAAGACTGAACATGACGGTGTTCCGGAGACTTGCTGTAGGAGTTGGTTCGTTTGCCCGAAGTTRTGCTCAACTAAACCGGGTCTTCTCAGTTCGTCAGTACTCACAACCTGACCAAATTAGGTTTTCTGACAGGAATAAACGCTTTATTCGAGGGTTTAGCACCGTGTCGAACCCAGAAGCTGTTGAAGTAGATATAAGTCGCCTGGAAGGTGACGACCAGGGTAGGTGCTTCAGTTACACCTGCACGAGCTGCCGTCTGTGAGCCCAGTGGCGCCATTTTGATTTATTTAAAATAGAATGAATACATGACAAATCAATGCATTTATAGATAGTTGAACAATCCCCGTGGTGATGTAGAACAAATGCAGAACACTAATGAAGAGTCGTTCACGACCGATTCGTTCTTTTCTTCAGAAGAACGAGTAGTCTCGGAGAGTGACTCGTTAATTTTCTACTGGGCGCGCATGCGCAAAGCATCGCCAAACCTCCGTAGGTTATGTCCAAGAAACAGAAATGAATAGTTACCGTTGAGTCTTTTGGTCATGTCGTTCGTTCTTTTTTTCCCACTAAGGGGCTGATTGGCTAAAACATTTGAGCTGAATATGTGATTATATGTCATGAAACTGCATTTCTATGATCTGGGGCAGTGATGGGGCAGGTTGACTGTGCCAACCAGTCCCATCACTGTGCCAACCTGCCCCAGCCTGCCTTTGGCTCATATTTTCCAAATTGTAGTAAAGCAACACAAGTCAAGTCAATTTTAATTATATAGCGCTTTTAACAATTGACATTGTCGCAAAGCAGCTTTACACAATAAAAAGAAGTAAGTTTTTATGCAATGTGTATGAATCAAAATGATAAGATTGTCCCTGATGAGCAAGCCGAGGGCGACGGTGGCAAGGAAAAACTCCCTGAGATGGTAATAGGAAGAAACCTTGAGAGGAAGCAGACTCAACAAGGGACCCATCCTCATCTGGGTGATGTCATRTGCTTTCACACCTAGCACCCTTAAACTCAATATATTTTCTTTCCCTGTAACATATAAAGTAACTTGATGAGGCTGTAAATTGTAAGCACAAACCTTTTTTTCTGGCTGCACTGAAACCACTTGAAAATCACGCATCTGGCTCACTGCAGCAGAAATTATGCAGAAATTCAAAATAGCTGCCTTCCTGGCATCAACAAGTTGTGTGCACAAAAAGTGATGACCTTACACACAACTCCTTCTCCCGATAGTCTCACCACAAGAGATCTGCCAACCTGCCCCCTTTCCGTACGCAGGAAAGACTATTCTTCTCAATGAGTCTTCTCGTCCGAGTCGTTCGTTCTTTTGTCACGTGACTCCCAAAGACGCTATGCAGTGCAATAGATTCAAAAGAATGAACGACTCGGCCTAGGAGATTCATGAGAAGAACCGTTCAATTATGTTTCCTGTGTAATGCACTGCATCATGTCTATGAGAGTCACATGACAAAAGAACAAATGATTTGGACCAGAAGAGAGGTGAGCTGCTGTCGTGGATTCTGCTTCGACTATCAAGTTGCTGAATGTTTTCAACATTTTCGGGGGTTGAGCTCATTTAAGGTCTTCCTGTTCTCTACAGAGAACTTCCCACACTACAGATCACTTCCTACATGAGCATAAAATCTACATCAATTTCAAATCCAGCCAATCTCACGGCGCTATTTAATCACGTGACCGTTAGGCGACATTATAATTAAACGTTGAAGATTTTTACCTAAAAAGAAATCTTAATGAAAGTGTGATAATTTTGATGATTAAACTATGTATTTAGTTCAAACAATTATAACATGACAAATTGAAAAATGGAAGTGTGTTTAATTACGTGGTGGAGGCAAAACATTTCGAGAATAGCCCAGCACAGCTCCAGTTGCTTTCGTCGTACGTCCTCCTTCAGACATCTCAGCGAATGTGCTGTTGTTGCTCTGGCCCTTGGGGATGGATTCTCGATGGACAATGCTGCGTATGTCGGAAAAAGACGATGAGCATGCTCWTGGTTGAGGTGCAGACCTGCCTTGCCTTTTTTATCTTGGAATGATCCACTGTGAAGAATGTTGCTGCGTCTCAGGGTCATACTCATGCACCCAAGTTTCGTCACCATCCTCAACATGAAGGATGGGTCATCTACAGCACATTGACACAGTTCTTGTCAGATTTCACGTGATGTTCCTTCTGCTTCGGGGTGAAGCCTGGGGATGAACTTGGCAGCAACACAGCATATGTTCAAATCACACATGATAATTGCCTGGACTGTTCCATATGACCCACTGACAATGGCAGCATATCAAACATCTCTGTGGCAGATTTGTCCAGTTTCATGCAGAATTTCACGTTTGCTCCTTTTTCTAACTTGCCGTCTATGATGAAGGTCAGCTGTCCTAGAGTAGTTCTTGCATAAACAGTAATGTCAAGTGCATTTGCAAAACCCATTAAGCACCATGATGAAACTGGCTCTGATGAAGATCATCCCGGGAAAGCAAGGCCCAAATTTACCTCTGCTGCAGAGGAGAAGTTCATTTAGATTTACCAGCCTCAAATATCACATCATCTCAGATTAGAGCCTTTATAAAGGCTTTACAGCAGATACACCTCAATATCAACTGTTTAAAGGAAATGATTGCATATTTTGAATGCTTTTTGCATTGTTGTACAATGTAGAAAGAGATACAAATCAGGGAGAACCATGGAATTAGAAGGAATGTCCAAACTCTTTGACTGGTATTGTGTATCTAGTTGCCAGTTCCCACATACACCACACTCACTCAGACGAAAAGCGTTATCGACCCCTTTCACCTGTGTCTAGTGTTGTTATGATTGATGCGAGAGTGCAGGTACTGTATGCTATCCCTGCCTCTACTCTCTGTACTAATGGTGTATAGGTGGCATCACCCTTGAATTGAGCTTGTGATCTCTGGATAATTGGATGACAGATTTCCGTATGTGGTAGACAGGAGCACTGGGGTGGCCAGATTTAATTTAATTTCCTTTTAATTTAATTGGCAACCTACTGTAGTATGGGGCAAAATGCTAATCCAATATTTCRATGTTGCTCTAAAATTTTAATATAACATTAAATTACATTACGTAGATTATATTTCATAGATTCATGATAATTAGCTAGTAACAGTTAAAATAAAAAAAATCAGTGTTATCCAAAATCATAAATGTTAAAAATATTTGACTAGTGTTGTAGTTAGTTGGGCCAGAGAATCTGGTAGCTAGCTAGCTTTGCACAATGTTGCTCATGTTGAAATTCGTCACTATTAGAGAGAAATGAAATGAACTATTCCAGAGTTATTGTATTAAACATTATCCGTTATTACAACTGGCCAGCAAGATTTGTCAGGTTCTTATTTAACATCATATAATAATTATAATAATAATAATAATAAAAGATAGAAGACAATATAAGATAACCTGACAGTCAGATGTCCCTATCAACAAATGCATCAGCTACATCAATGTTAAATAGTATGTTAATTTAAATACACAATGTGCCTTAAATAACATAGACTTTTTCCCTCTACAGGATAAAGTAAAATATGACTTTTAACCTAAAACCATTCTTGGAAAAGTGTACATCAGCTGTGCTCTCTCTGCTCTCTCTCTCTCTCTCTCTCTCTCTCTCTCTCTCTCTCTCTCTCAGGCATTGTGGAAGTTCTGATGTGTCGGGAACGGGCACGGAACTCTCTGGGTCATGTATTTGTGTCTCAGGTATGGTCACACCTGCTCATACCTGTGGGATCAGGCTTTTGTTCAGCACCTGTTAAAACCTCAGCAGACAATTTCATCCCATCCACACTCTTTCTATCTGATATATTTGTCATTTGTAAAACTTATTTTGTTTGTCAAAGTCAGACGGTACCTGGAGGAGGCTATAATTCATTTTTGACAGCATGCGAAATCTAAAAAAAAAAAAGAGAAGAATTGTGAAGATTTATGATGTTCCTTTGGTCTTGTTGAATCTTCTTTCTTGGCATCATTTCTCAGTTTTGTCAATATTTCTCCCACTCGTTGCTTCATATTTCTCTCTGTAGATGCGAGAGTTGGTGTCAGGTCTGCAACATGACGCGGCAGTTCGTGTGGTGATCTTCAGGAGTCTGGTGCCTGGAGTCTTTTGTTCAGGTCAGCTTTTGTCTATAAACAAACATATATTCAACGAAGCCATTATATTTGTGAAGCTAGATTGAATGTGTGTGATCTATGATTCTGTTAAAGGTGCTGATCTAAAGGAGAGAGCACAGATGAGCAATTCTGAGGCTGAGCAGTTTGTTCTTGGACTTCGGTCACTAATGAATGAAATAGGTGAGACATCATTATATTACCATTACTTTAAAAAAATCTAATTGCTGCTTGATTCATTGATCTTCATTAAGCACTACACCCATGGTTAATCCAGATCCTATTCGACAAACACTGAGAGCATGACATGGGAACTTTTTATGAAAGCCTCTTTGACGAAGTATAACTGTAGAGGTTATAAAATTAGACATTCAGCATAAAATATCTCTATAAAAGAGCAGCTGGTTGCTAGTGTGATAAATAATCTGTCATCATGCTTGCTGTACTCTTCAACTGCCAGCGGCATTGCCCATGCCAACTATCGCTGCAGTGGACGGCTTTGCTCTAGGTGGTGGGCTGGAGCTGGCACTGGCGTGTGACCTCCGTACAGCTGGTAAGTGTCCCCTTAGACCTTCTGAGGGTAGGGTGGGGCAGGGCCAAAAACAGGAGCACGGTCCCTACATGACGAAATGGAGTCATAGGATTTGTTTATTGTTTATTTATTTTCTGAGTTTCATCTGTGCAAAAATTGCATCTGTGCAATTTTTGTTTTGCAGCATATACTGCTCAGATGGGCCTGATCGAGACCACGCGGGGACTCCTTCCAGGGGCGGGTGAGATATAGGARAAATAGTGGAGTGAAAATACATCCTTTGATAGTTTATGGAGAAGACAGAGAGGCAAACCACGAGCCACTAAAAGTCTACCAGCTGAGTGTGCTTTCCCCCTCACTGTGCACTAGGGGGCAGTCAGCGTTTGCCACGGGCAGTGGGATTTGCTATGGCGAAGGAGCTGATCTTTACCGGGCGGCGTGTCGGAGGGGAGCAGGCTCTACACCTGGGATTAGTGAATGGCGCTGTCCCACAAAACCAGAGCGGAGATGCAGCTCATAAAGCTGCTCTAAACCTGGCCAAGGAAATCCTCCCTCAGGTAGGTCAGACTGACACACAAGCACAGATTGAGTTATTCAGGTTCACCAAAGGACATAAAAGATTCTACTGTCAGAGTGACATCTTTCTATAGGGAACTCATTCAGAGATTTTGTGTCTTGTTCCCTTTCTAGCAGTAGTGTTTGTACAGTAATCTTCCAGCATTGTGTACGCTCTGTGAGACTTGGGTTTATAATAAAAGAGAAATAGCTGCTTTCCACTACGTGTAACCTGAAAGTTTGTCTATAATATGGCAGTGGATGAGTGATGAGTGATATGGTTGTTTGTGCCAGAACTTGGATCTTTATTCACAGTATTTAATCACTATAAAAACAATGAATAAACCTAAGATTATACAGTAAAAGAGCTTGAAAGTTGCCTCTTGCATGATAGACTTGCCTTACAGGATGATTCCTTTTTCATTTTCTCCAGAATCAGGGAACTTGGGAAAACTTGTTTGAAACAAATAAAACTATTATTTATTTCTATTTTATTTATTATATGGAGACATTTTTTAATGTCTTCATATCTCCCACTACTTGTGGTGTTTATTTTTTTACACTGTGTTGGCACCCTTCATTGGAGCATGCTTGTTTTCATTAAGGGTGCCAATGATTGTAGAGTACTAACTTAAAACTTGCTTATGACTAGCGATGAATAAATAATCTAGAAAGCACATGAATCAATTTTATTTAATATGTAATAAATGTAAGTATAATTCTTTATGCGAAAACTTACTGCCACTGCGTCCTGCTTTTTCACATGAAGCTGTTTTCTCTCTCTGGCCCTCACTGATTGAAGTGGAGAAGAGTGAGACTATTTATGTCACATGGATGGACACCAGAACACTGCCATCACCTTTGCAGAATCCGATTAGGGCTCACTTTCATAACAGGTGTCTTGATGCTTATTGCTTATTAGGTTTGAGAATGTCACGTTACCTACTCTGGCTTTTGTAGGCTCCGTTCGCGGTCAGGATGGCCAAGGAAGCCATGAACAGAGGAATAGAGGTGGACATCGCTTCAGGAATGGCCATCGAGGGCATGTGCTATGCTCGGGTGAGACTGATTAAACACAGATTTACACCGATTATATATAAACAATCTATATGTTCTGTTATTAATCAGAACACAGATTTACACAGATTATATATAAACAATCTGTATGTTCTGTTATTAATCATAACAGGGTTATTCCTTGTATTTTAATCAGTCACCCACTCAAGATTTCATTTGATCAACTTTATCTTTGATTACAKCATACAATATTGTGTCTAATTTGTGTGGAAATGCTCCCAGAACCAGTCTTTCATTATGTCCCGCAATATGTCTGTGGCTTCAGGGAAGAAAAACTCCATAGATGTGATAACCTAGTCATTCAGTATGTTCAGGTCGTCAGCTGACTTCATTTTAGTGCCGCACAATGCGGAGCCTAGATCTGACCATCTGAAGCAACCCCAGATCATAACACTGTCTCCAGAGGCTTGTACAGTRGCCACTATGCATGATGGATGTATCGCTTCATGTACTTCCCTTCTTACACTGACACACCAATCAATCAATCTTCATCAGACCACATGACTTTTATCTGTTACCCCAAAATCCAATCTTTATGCTCCCCAGCAAACTGAAGCTTTTTTCTGATTAATCTTACCAACATGTGGTTTTCTTATGGACACATAAGAAGTCAATTTCCAGTACTTGTTCTGTTCTCATCACATTGTGGGTGTATRGAAATGCTCTTACTTTGACTATAAATTTTGCTCTGGTGAAACTCTGCAATTTCACCATGTGTTAAAGTGATCTCCATTCATGATTTTCTTCTGACGACATTTCTTCCACAAAGTTCACGTTTCTATCCTTCCAGGTTTTGATAAAGTTCTTGTAATTTCAAATCTCCCTTGTTATTGCTTGATGCATTCCAATAATTTGACCCTACTGAAAAGGTGACTTTTTATGGCCAGACAGTGTATATATTTCTGTATATATACAGTATATTTACTGTATGCCTGTCAAGTCATTCATGCTTCTCTCCTGCAGGTTATTCCAACACAAGACAGGCGAGAAGGAATGGCAGCTTTTATAGAGAAAAGGCAGCCCAGATACACTGGAGAGTAAAGACACAGATCTCACGCAGACATTCAAAAGTGCTATTTTGTGATTCCAGCCTTACTGTATCAATATTCTTCACTTCATAATTTTGAATAACATATACATATTGGCAATATACTGTTTTTAAAGTAAAGAATAAAATACTTGCAGAGTGCTGTTTTAGGAAACCCATCAACGGCAAGGTGGTGTGTTATCACCTACTTTGTTTTCCAGGAAACCAAAGTGATTGACCTTGCTGCTAGGACAGTATAAAAGATTAATCAACTCCCTACTGAACAAAACAAAGAATTGAACAAGATTTTAGCTATTAACAATGTTATCTGATTTTCAGTCAGGATTTAGGAAAAATCCTAGTACAATTACAGTCCCTTTAAAAGTAAAAAATTACAATATTGAATCTTTAGACAACAAGCAATTTTGTGCAGCCCTGTGTAAGGTTTTTGAAACTGTGGATCATGTAATAATGAAGCAAATACTCACTGATACAGGATTGTTAGTACAAACTGTGTTTGTTTGACAACAGGTAACAGGTCATTCTCAGTGTGTGCAGGTGGGAGGTATCACCCCTAGTCCATTTAATGTATCTAAAGGTGTGCACCAGGGTTCTACTTACACTACTTTTTTATTGACATCAATAGTCTCGACCAAAATGTTTCCAATGCAAGTTTAAATTTTTACGTAGAGAATACAGTTATGTACTCTTCTGCATCTACACTAGACAAGGCACTTTTTWAAATGCAGGACAAACTCACTCACGCATCATCTACAGTATACTGCTTTATACTGTATTCAGGGTCGCGGGGACCTGGAGCCTATCCCAGGAGGCTTAGGGCACGAGACGGGGTACATCCTGGACAGGGTGCCAAACCATCGCAGGGCACACACACATACACTCTCTCACAMACTACGGGAAATTTGGGAATGCCAGTTAGCCTAATCTTCAGGTCTTTGGACTGTGGGAGGAAACCCACCAAGCACGGGGAGAACATGCAAACTCCATGCACACAGAGATGGGAATCGAACCCGGACCCTGGAGGTGCAGTTTTTWAAAAAAAAATAGCCATTCAATTCACAGACCACTCTACAGGGCATTGAGATTGAGTCAATACAATATCTTGAACCTCAAKACAAATATTTTAGGATTATAATTGATAATGCACTCTCCTTTAAGCTTCTTTTTCAACAACAGGTAACAAAACAAAATATTTTGGGTTAGGTTTTTATTTTCATAACAGAGCTTGTCTGCTCCCTCAGACTGGGATCACAAATTTATCTGAATCTTTGTAACCTGGTCTCACTGGAGTCTTGGAAATACTTTAAAAGACAGAATAATAGCTTTACTTAGCTGTAGATGTTTTGAATGGTTAAATTCATTTTGGCTGTAATTTTAGTTATTTGTTTTATGTCAGAAACTCTATGTAATGATGCTGTCTTTTTTATTAWAATTTAGTATATGGTCCAACCCATAATAAATACATTAATTTCAGAACTGCCTGACCTTTATTGGGTACTGTATTATGTATGTTAAAAATACAAATACCATTATTAAAAATTGTCATATTCAGTACTATGTGTACTGAAGTAATACTGGTTAGACTAACATTGTAATTGTTCTAATCAAACACGAGTTTAATGTCTTGTCTGAATTTTTACAGTTTCACAAGATAAACATCAGGTTAATCTTGCAAGAAATAGATATGATTATATTTAAGATATTTTTGTTGATGTTATTTTGGAGTGATAGGTGAATATATTTCTTTTTATTAAAGAAAAAAAAACACATTTTGCTTGAAACAGTTATTCTWCCAAACTTAAAGAAACCGGAATACTTTTAAAAAATAATAATAATAATAATTTTGCTTTACCAGAACATATTGTTACCTGACATCCTATAATACAAAGATGCTACTGGGGCAGCTCTGGCCCTTTGGGGCATGACTCCACAAGAACTTGGAGGTGTTGTGATGTGGTATCCATGGCCCAGACTTGTTTGTCCAGTGCATTCCATGGATGCTCAATCAGAGTGATATCTGTGGAATTTGGAGGCTGGATCATCAACCTTGAACTTTAATGCGGTCACAATTTTACTGTATATAATTGATAATCACTGTTATTCAATTCACTTGCTGATATTAGTGTTGTGGCGACTTAAGGTCTTGACCWCTATTTGCATGATTGTTGGCACTGTGTTGCTTCAACATGATTAGATTCCATGAATGTGCCCAATGTTCCAAATGAAGTCAGCGGTGAGTATGTACACACAAACACACACACCAGAATTAAAGACAAGCTGTAGAAGCATCTTAAGGACCACTAATAGGAGTAGGATGCACCAGAGCTCAAAGGCACGTGTCACAAAGGCTTTGCAAACTTATGGAAATTGGATACTTCAGTCTTTATTTCTTTTTAAACAAATTAAACACTTGGAACACTTGGAACACTCAGAACACTTGTCTACGTTTGTTGTTGTGGAGATTTGTGTGTAGAATGATGAGAAAAAAATTATTCGTACCCATTTCAGAAAACCTGAAAAATATGGAAAACCTGAAGAGGTCAGAAAACCTGCTGTCAGCATTGTACATGTATAAACATTATCCCCATGTGACTTTATTTTTCGCACAATATTCAATCTCTATTCCTCAAGTACATAGTTCCATATACTAAATGAGAACTAGAACACGAGAACATTTAACCATTCATAAAAATATTGTCTGGGTGTTCCTTGCTTTACAATTTGGCAAATGCAGGCATGTGTGTGTTTTAAATCAACTAGTCCTTCTTTTGGTAGCTTCCAAGAACTGACGGTTGCATGGTCTCTCTCTGCAACATGTGAATAACAGGTCAAAGAAGGGGTAAAGAGGGGTGCGTCTTAGCTGTGCAGTTATGAGCAATAAAGCTCATGGGTTAACACTGTCCAAATCTTAGATTCACACRCTGATGCTCTTAAGACCTTATGATATATGCATGTATGTATATATCCACACATACTGTACAAACAAAATCGTTTTGCATTAAACCTCTACACTGAAATGTTATGCAAAAGTGTAACCACCACCAAACCCCTGAAGTCCCAACGAACAAACATGCACACAAGTCTATACATCCATGTATAAGAATTTATCAATGAACACAATCGTAAAACGGTATACACTGGAGATTTCAGAAATWTGTAATATTTATTGCAACGTGTCCACAGTCAGTCAAAACTGAATTAGAATCCATCCCTCCACGCACATTGAGAATCCAAAAAACATAAAGCATGCTCTCCCAGCACATGCACACATGCTGCCATGCTATTCCCTTTCATTCTTGCCCGTCTTCACCCAGTATTTCCCCSCAAGCAACAGAGATGATAAAATAAACAGACATTCTAATTTCGAAACTGAGAATTAAATAATTCACTTTGTGCAAATGAACGCTTGTTAGGTTTCTCCCGCTRATTAGTGCTACGATTTGTTGTTGGAAGTGAGCACACATGGGCCAGGAGAATGTAATTAAACAAGCCATATGAGGACACAGACAAATACACACAAACAGTTTCCAGGTAGTACACCATGCGTCATCCAGAGACTTGTGATACCCATCTCATGGAACGTCTCTCTCTAAAATGAAAAAAATAAAATAAACAAATAAATCAATAGGATACATCACATATATAATGATTATATAAAACACCTTTTTTTGAATAAAGAGAAACAAAATAAAAATGACCCCCTTTTTCCATGTTTAATCTCTGCACTTGTCGCTGAGTGTCAAAAAGATGCCTGGGTGTTACTCTACTGTTCCTTTCCCATCCCAGATCATAGTTTGTATAACGAGTTTGTGTCTCTAACTGCATGCTGTATATACAACACCTCTGTGTGTGTGCGCTTGCGTCACTCCCGTGTGGCCCGTACGTGCTCTGTAGCGATGAAGGCTGTCCAGAATGCTCTCAGCTAATCGTCTTACATCGCAGTGCGTTTCAGGATGTGAATTCACGGCTTCCAGATGTTGCAGTCCTCCTTCTTCTAACAGCATGCTACAGTAGCGTGCAGCTGCAMATACACAAAAAACATGTTAAGGATATTGTTTGTTGCTAATGTACATTCGAGTTGTCAGAGTGTGGTTCTCACCGTTCTTGCTACACACATGCTGCATGGCCCAGGCTGCCCACAGCTGAACCCCAGGAGTCTGGAAGCACCCCAGCAAGGGGAAGAAAGGGTTAAATGATCTGGGGGTAAAAAACAAAAACAAAACACATTCGTATTCTGATGAGTTCTAAACAGCATGTCACACACAGAGAAAAGCACAGGCTGTGGATGTGGGAGATGATTAAATTTTTTTTTTTTTTTACCTGTAGGCCACCATTTCACATTCAGGTGTKGGCCACTTCAGGATTGCTGAGTGCTGCGACACAAAAAAAACACTTGATTTCTCACAAACAAACAAAACACATCTGTGCAACCTGCTGCGCAACATGCAAAATATGCTTGCATTTTATTTATACCATGCAACAGGAACTTTTAAAATGATTTACAGGTTTCCTGTACCAGCAGAGGCAGAAAAAGGGCACAACGTACCAGCTGCTCCAGCAGTGTAGACCTGAGGGACAGGTCGAGGGTCCACATGGTCTCGCCTCGGGAAGTGAGGTGGGCGAGTATCCCTGCAGCGAAGTAGCTCACCTCTACTTCAGGACTATGCAACAGTGACCTGATATGATCCAGGAAGCCCTGTACCATCAGCTCTGCATGCAGCTCGCCCACTTCGGCTATGTTGTTCTGAATCACACACACACACAACCGTATATATTAGACGGTTTGGCTTATTTTATTAATCCATGCAGACCGGAGCTGAAATTTTCACAAAAGAAAAGGGGATTGTAAATTGCTGACATCTGAACGGTAATTAGGACTGTAAGCAGCTGCGTCCTGCCCACACAGGGACGAGCTAAATAAAGCAATCCATTAGCGCAAGCAGCTTATCAGACCYGCACGGAACGCAAGCTGACTTTCACATGTTAAATTCTTATCTCAGATGAACTGGAACAGAATACGAAGAACTCCCTTCTACTTCTCAAATACATGCAAGGAACGGTGTGTTCATACCAAGTGATAGACACTTACCAGTAAGCCTAGGACCTTCTGCTGAATGGAAGACTCAGAAGGGAAGGACTGAAGCAAAACAGAAAAAGCACACAGGAATCAATACATTTATTTTAATTCTAAATCCATCCCCACGTTCTTCCTTAAATGTCTACCTGTGTGTATGTTTGTTACTCATGTGTCCTTTGTTATATTAGAGTATAAAAAGAAACTGGCAAACTGTTTATAACAGAGGTTGTACACCTTCACTGACGGATATTGCTTTATGTAAAAAAAAAAAAAAACATTTTTAGGAAAAAGTGTTGTCCAGGAAAAAAAAAGCTAGAATTCCAGAAATTATTATAGACAAAAACAACAGCCTTTGTTTCAAGCCGCATCACACCACCCTGAAGTTTGTTACTTTCCAATAACATCAGATCTTTCATATCAACGTTTTTTTTCTTCCCTCTCTTTTCATATGCCTGGAATTTGTCAACAAATAAAATGTTTCAATAAATAATAAATGATTTTTTGTATTTTTAAAAGTTCATGGCTTGAGTTAATACTATGGAACATCCAATGCTGTTACTGTATATACATTAATTCCCTCACTTGCCTTTCATTCTACTGTATGTGATAACACGACAAGAATTACAACTTGCCATGTTAAACATCCTCGAATGGCAAAACACTTCAAACCTCAAATTACGAGGGATGTTCAAGTTTGTTGGTGCAGAATAACTGAACATAGTTATGAAAGTAAAGACTCTTTACTTGTATTTATTTTTTCCTCTATATAATCCCCTGCTMCATTAATGCACTTGTTCCAGCATTTCACTTATGCTTGGATACCATCAAGGTAGAAARYTTTCTCAGTAGGCTGGAGCCATGATCGAACTGCCTGCTTCATGCCCGAAACGCTGGCTTCTCAAGAACTCCTTTACTGGCCCAGATGTGTGGAAATGGCTTGGAGTGAGGTCAGGACTGTACAGTGGAGGTGGCAATAGCACCCAGCTGAGTTCCTKTGATGTGCAAGTGGTGCTGGTGAATGATTGTGTATACATTTCCCTAAGGACAGATGTGTCTGYCCATTCTGCAAGTTGGCGACAAGTTATCTGTCAATATTCAAGGATCAGGMGTTCCACTTGCTGAATTTTCACAGGAACAACTACAATGGCTACAAGCTACTTCAGTCAGGATCTCATCACAGTGTCATCATACAAAATCTTGTATAAAAGTAAAAACTTTAAAGGCTGTTTAATATGGTGCATTTTTAAACACAATATACAGTAYGTCACTGGTCAACTTTTTTTTTGTAAGATTTAAATCATTATTACAGGCCTTCAGCGGGAACAGATACCCTGTGGAAAGTTTAAATACTTTTAAATTACAGTAGTGTGTGCGTTTGTGTGTGCGTTTGTGTTCATGTGTGCGCGTACCTCCAGCACTCGAATAAAAAGCTCAAGGCCCTGATTCTCTATAAAATGTCGGCATGTGGTAGGCGACTCATCTGTTAGATTCCACAGAGCGCTGAGTGTGAACTTCAGTGTGGCGTCCACTGTGCCCTGAGACGTCTTCTGACGCACAATGTGCAGAAGTTGCTAGAGAGAGAGAGAGAGAGATATTACAAGGCTAGTTAACTAAGGCATGAATGAGGACATTAAAGTAATGCATAATTTCTTTAATGTCCTCTGTGTGTGTGTGTGTGTGTGTGTGTGTAATTTGACACCGTACCCCTTCACACAAACACATAAGGACAAGCTGATACAAAGAAGGAGCAAATGGATTTCTCGGCTTCACGCACGCACGCACACACAACTTTTTTTTTTTTTTAAAGGTAAAGTGCAGTTTAATTTGTTTTATTTTTACTTTATATATTGTGTTAATTATTTTTATGTATTTATTTTTTTCGGGCTGTAGAACGAATACCTTGAGTTTCCATGATTTCTTATGGGAAAATTTGCTTTGGAATATGAGCCAGCTTCTGAAACAAATTATGCTTGTAATCCAAGGTTCCACTGTATTTGAACATAAAAAACATTATATCTTGAAACTTCCATCTSCATCCATAACCGGTTCCTTCTCGAATACATCATGAAACATTGCACCATTTAAGAATTTTCTCTCTCTAAACATGATAAACTAAGTTATTGTTTTTTGTTTTGGAATCCCAATGAATTCCGACATGTTTCAATTTGTTTAAAATGTGGTGCAGTTAATTACTTATTGTTCACTGTGCAACTGTTGCCCCTGCTGCTTTCAGGTCGTCCTGGGACTCATTTTGCACRAGTTTTGTCTTTTTTCTTACCATGTATTATCATTAGCCGGCATATGTGTTGTGAACTTTCATGGACTTTAAGAGCAGAAAGTTGCTCTGTGTAAGACTGTAAGAGGAACAAACAACAGCCATCTTCATCTYGTCATTCAGATTCTCCTAAATGTTATAAAATTAAACCTCCACCAGCAGATTCCACTCATCTCATATAACTGAAGAGGGCACTATGACTTTAGTTTTAATAAATACATCAGGGTCAGGATTATGCAATGTAGAGGGACAAGTCATTTTTTCCAGCACAATCTAGGTAACACGATAAACTCAATTATATTTCTTTTTAGCCAACTATACAAACATGACTGAGCAAAAAATAAAAAAATGGCTCAAATAGGCAAAAAATCTTTCGGTTGTATGATTAATATAAGCATTTGTTAAGTTCGACATTTCTGTGACGTCATTCCCATATTCCTGTAACAGTAAAATTTATATGTTATAAAAGTAAAAAAGTAATGATAATTTTGGCTCTAGGTTTCATATCCGAAAATCCAAAAGGCACATTTGATTGTAATTTCATGTCCGGCAACTCCCCTGTCAAAACATACCAGCAGGAAGTCCATATAACCATTCTTTACTTAATTTATTTAATTAGTAATTTGGTGATTAACTGGCTGTGTTGCCGGGGTTCTGCCAAAATATGCCAGCTTGTCAAAAGATACTATCATCCCGTGAATTGAAAAATTTGCATCCTATTGAAAAAAAAWATATATTTTCTTCCCCAAATTCTAAAAGAGTAAATGTACTATAACAGTAAGTGGTAGTAGTTTGCTAATTTATTATAACTAATATTTATTGAACAATGTATAGGTAGCATATTCTCATGGACAAAAATTCCCATTAAATAAGGTTCCCATTACATTATAAATTAATGAATTAAACCGTTCCCGAGCCTTTCAGTCTTTACATGTGTAGTACTGTTAGTAGCAAAAAATGATCAGAGTTGAGTTTTCAGTTTTAAGGGTTAAAATGAGTCCCTCACGTGACTTTAACTACTGTTTGAGATTATATACATTATTATTCATTAGAAAATTAACAGATAGTGTTGTGCATGAAAGTGTTAAAATAGCACCATGCATTTTTTTTGGTAAATGGCGAAGTGAATGGATCWGTTTGACAAAAGAAAGTGAATATGAGAATCATTGTCATGCACGGTGCTGAATGTGAATGGCAAAGTCTTAGTTCTCAGGAGTTTTTTTGAAAAACAAAAGATGATTTTGGGCTGTAAACTTACATAAAAAACAAAAAAAACAACTGTGAACAATAAACATAAATTCATTCATTTTAATGTGTGTGACCTGAACTTTAGGTGAGCTCTTGTAAAGCGCAAAACTTGCACAACACTGTTAAGACAATCTCAAGTTGTGGTACATGGGTTTATTTTTTCTGTTGTAAAACTGCTTGAGTGGAAAAATAGCAAGTTGCTGAAACATAAAACCAAAGCTTTGAAGTTAAACTGAAACATGGAACTGAAAAATATTTCAGTATTTACCATAATGTGTAATGTATGTCTTTTTGTTAAAATAGATTTTACAAAATTGGTATTAAAAACTATCATTCAGGAACTGGTATTTAAGGCATGGTATCTGTAACGAAAATGTTAAATCTAGGGCGTGGCATAGTTTAATTACCTACTGACGCAAGAGAATCTCATGAATTGAGACACATGAAGAACAAGATTCTATTCAAATTTACTTGTACAGCATGTTGAACGATGGATGTTGTTGCAAAGCGGCTTCATAGAAATAATAATAATAAAAAGAATTATAATTAAAAAAAATATGGAAAAACTCACCTTCACTATATACAGCTCTGCTCCCAATTGCGCCGTTTGCTCAGTAGACAGCTGAGAAAGAAAAAGGAAAAAAAAAAAACAACAAAAAAAAACCACCAGGTGTCAAATGTGGAGAATGTATGCAGATAAATTCAAGTGCTAAAACTGCCACGACATCACCTTCAGAAATGAACCAACACTGCTCTCTTTGGTGACTCACCTTAGCAGCCAGGATGGATATGATTGCCACTGCCATCCTCTGCATATTTTGATCTTCATGGTTACATAACCACTGCATGACCAGCTTAGCAGCTTCAAACCTGAGAGAAATGCACAAGTAATATTCACAAGGTTTTCCATAATCAGGGTGGTTGAAAGAAAGACGTATATTGAAAAGCTGGATTCTCTAATCCTTTCCTGAGCAGCTGATGTAGTGAGTAGTTAGAGACGGACCTGTTGAATGGAACTTCCTGCAGAATCCGGTCACTACACAGAGACAGCAGGCAGTTCTTCTGCAGCTGCGGGAACACAAATCACGAAACTAATTAGTTCACTTAATATATTATGCAAGAAGACAGATATAAGGAATACAAGGAAGTTCTAAATATCATCAGGAACTCAGTAGGTGTTTGGTTAGCCAGTTTAAAGCTTCATTCATGTGATTATATACACACATATATTGGATATTGCTTGTGTGTCCCAAGTGTTTACAGAACTAAAATCACTAAAAGTGAGTCTATGCTACAGTGGTGAAAATCACAACCCATCCTTAAAGGACCCATATTTTACTATACGCGTCTTTAACATGTTAACACCGCTCTCAGTGCTCCCTCAAAATGTGAGCGTATGCGTGTGCGTTAATGAAATGCCCCTCAGATAATATATTTATTATACCTCAGGCTCCCTCTGTTTCAGTGTCTTTGTAAATGAGCTACTGCTGAGCCACACCCCTCCAGAGGACAGCAGAGACGATCAACAAGACGGTGTAGGGGTTTCGATTGTATGATGTCACAAAAGGGGAAAAGAAATCCAAATGGTTTCAATTCCCAGCCAATAAAAAAGGGAAAATTACAACAAAAAAAAAACCAGGTAACATATTTTGAGTTCTTATAATTCTTATTATTTGCTTAGTGGTAGAGGTGGGCAAAGGACAAAAATCCTATACTTCAGTAGTAGTAGTGAACCTGTAGGTAAAATTTTAAATCAAGTAAAAATATAAGTCCTCCCTTTTCAGTTGTACTTTAATAAAAGTTCAAAAGTACTTGAAATTACTTATATACTTATATAAGTATCAAAATTTCTGAGCTTGTATTAGCTCACAATAGCTTTTAAATTATAGCAAATCTCTTCTGTCTCCCTCCTGATTGTGAACGTGCCGTTTATGTTGCTGTTTGCAACCATCTCCGCTTTAGATCTCAAACGCCCGCGACATAATTTAGTGCTTCAAATCACGCAATTTTGTATAGCAGTCAGCGATATAATTTCTTCATGTAACACACTACTGTCATTTAGTAAGGCATTGCAATACACAAATGTAGTGAAGCAGAAAGTACAGATACTTATTGAAGTACACAGTCAAGTAAAATTTTTTATCTTGTACTAATTAAAATACTCAAAGTACAGATACAAGAATTATGTACTCATGTACTGTACTTAATTATATACAATAGCAAAGTAAATAATACCTTCTACTTCTGGTCAGTGGTCAGGTTAATTTGATATTCAAATATCAGCAAAAAAAAAACCCTATGATGTTACATCAATGGACTTAATGTGTTCTGTGAGAAGAAAGTTCACGAAGTAAAAGTAGATTTATTTCAATGATTGTAAACAACTGAGAGAACTCCTGCATTTCAGTGTACCTGCTGATGGTTGGGGAAAGTCTTCATGGCCTCTAGCAGCAGCTGTGTAACTTGACCCAAAAGGCGTACCGGCATTCCGAACGCCAGGTCCTGTTTGGTGAGGTTGAAGACGCAGGCGCTGGCTGCCAGCTGCACATTCAGAGTGGTGGGGTGGTTTTTCATCCCTAATGCTACCAGCTGAATACAAGGAAAATAAAACAATCAGCGGAATAAAGAAAGGAGTAACAGGATATGCAAAGCAGAGTGGGCGAATACAAGAAAAAAAATGCTTCTGAATAGCATATTAATATCATTTTACAGAAAAAGAGAGAAGGTAAAAATGCAGGACGAACAAAAGAACAAAAGCGAGAACAATCGAGAATTAAAAAAAAAAAAAAWGGAGCAGAATAGCATTAAGAGTGAAGAGATGATGGAGAGGATGAGTGACCTGTGATTCATCAGAGGGGTGACTGACTATGTTCAGATTAAAGCAGAGCTCTGGGAGTGTGTGGGAGGACCGGAGTGAGGGGGAAGAAGACAAAAACTGTGTGATTGCGCACATACTTTGAGAATGTCAGGCCGAGCTTTCTCCATCACGTGTGTAAGGCTGAAAAGATGGAAGAGCGCTTCCCTAACGAAGCCCTCCCTCTCAGTGTAGCGTCTAAGAGCCTCGCAGATCTGAGTCTCATTGGCCTCTCCAGTCACCTGCATGCACACACATATAAAGTATATATGCACACATAAAAAAAAWAAATAAAAAAAAACAAGAGTTACACTCAGCTGGAGGGGACTACACAAAGATATCTTTTGAAAAACATCAAGTTTCAATATGGGATTAAAACTGTCTTAACGGTCTACTCATATAACACTGAAGATGCTCCCTAGAAGCACAAAGTAACCTGGAGAACATGTCTCTGCCYTAGCTGTTAAGTTCCATATATRAGGGTCACAAAATGATCCCCACTCTGTGTATATTAAAACTTAGTGTTTTCCGTTCAAGATTACTGTCTTCCCKGTCACTGGTGTTCAGGTGGGAACATGTTACAGTACATCAGTTCATTTGTAAGCGTGCTGTGAGCAAAAATGGATGCCCCACTTGTGTTTTGCCTGGAAAAAGAGTAGCGTGCAGAGGTTCGTGATTTGTGTTCGAAAGGTACTGAAAAAACTAAGTTTGAATATCTGCAAACAAAATTTGGATAGATACTCTAAGGGAGGGTAAAGTTTCTTAAAGAGAATCATTACTGGTGACAAGTCATGGATTCATTAATGAAGACAACGATAATCGGTGAAGATGACGATGCATTCATGGCTCGTACAGTAGCTCAGCCTATTTTTCCCGGATGTTCTCCCTAATTTAGTCGTGTCCAATTCTTGTTACCAATTACTTGTGTGTAACACGCTTGTGTGAGCTCATGGATGCCCCTGATTGGCTGTAGAGCCGTCATTAATGTGGGAGCACTAAATACCTCTTATCCCTCYTCTCCAAGAGAGCTCGCCAATAATTTTTTGACTCACCCTCGTATAAATATGCAGTCTGACCTAATGTGGAGTTATAATGTCTTCAAACCTTATATTCAGTTCACTAAACAACTGCTTGCATAAGAATGTAATTGCACTGGTGTGCAGGTGTGAACGTGTTACAGTACATTAAAAATGTTTTAGGTCTCCGAGTGGCACAGCGGTAAAGTGCTCATCCYATCATCCGGAGATCGCGAGTTCTCACTTACTGGGAGGAAGTGAGAACTCTTATTGTGAAAATGAAGCATACGGAGGTTTCGGCAAGGGGGGAGGAGGSGGTGTAGTGTTTTTGGAGATGGCGGTCACGAATAAWTGAATTCTTAMGTAGATCCTAGCAGTTAAACCTTGGATTGTGAGCAGAATTCATTCCGGAAGAGTGCTTGTACATCAAAGCACTCGTATATCAATTTCCCCATAATAAATCATGGAAATCCTGATGATTTGTTCCACAACCCAAAAATATTCTTATAAAAATAATTAATACAAAATATTAAGTTAAAAAACAAAACAAATTAACCTGCATTTTACCTTAGAAAAGAATTGGAGCTAAAATAAGACGAGACAGGAGAGGAGGAGGGAGGRGGCTGCTGTGTAAGACGACTTTCACTCACAATGCACGCATGTGYGAGTGAACACACTAATGGAAACACTACTCTTTCAGGAAACTTCTTTAACAAGAACCCTTTCTAATAACCCTTTCACTCATGCGCACACACTAATGGAGTCACTGCTCTCTGACAGAGAGTCAGAGACTCTGGAAATTGGATCTTTAACAAGGAACTTCTGTAATGACTTATGCTTTACGCCCGTGCACACACATGATCACAATGTTACAATAAACAGTACATGTGCACAGATGTTGACTATACGAGTGACWAAAGCGCACCGGGACTGAGCATGGGAGACGATTACCTACAATCCCGCAGCATGTACTCTGGGATAGTCTGCGTCACGTCATTAATCAAAAGTCTTACACAAAAAAATGACAACATCTTACACGCCTGTTCAGTTCTGAATTCAATTTACTTACTAGACTATAACAACTCAGTGTTTCATTAATGTATGTGTGAAGATGCTGACCTTTAAAGTCCCCTCTCCAGACAGAAACTCAGAGAACCCAGCATCAGTTGCCAGCAAGCCAACAAATGTCATTCCAGGCCGCTCCTCGACAAARCCCCGGACGGCTGCATCGGTCACCTGCTTCCGGCCTGACAGGTCCAGAGACACCAGTGCAGGCAGGATGCCTGGTGTTTCCAGAAGCTGCCAGGCCACATCTGACATGAACTGCTTATCATCTGAAATGTCCAGATGCTGCAGGCCCTCCAGCTAAAAACAAACAATCAAACAAAAAAACCTGTTACTCATATAGAAACTGAGGCTACAACATGAAAACGAAAGGATAACTCCTATGTTAAAAAAAAACAAACATTTTCAGTTCTGCTTATAAGATGCACACTGGCTGCTACTGTAACTAACATACAACTGGACTTTCGAAATGATCCAGAAAGTTCATGTGACATGTGACTGAGCAGCTCTGACACTGCTCTAATATACTGAAAGTTCATATTTCGTATTTGACTCCTTTGAACTTTTGCAGAATTACAACCAAAAACCTAAAATTGACGTAAACCATATTTGGACAGGATTACATTTTCATCAGACCGTGAGTTATGTTGCTATATTGCAAGTCCTACTCCTGTAATACTGATCAAGACAGATTGCATTTCCATCCCGATCAGCCATGCTGCTGTTATTCCCCTTCCTTCTCTTTAAAAAAAAATTTAATAAATAAAAAATACAGGTTGAATGTTTTTTTGCTGAAMTCTGAGTTTTATGGCCATTTTAGTCTATTGTACACACATCTGTGACTTTCTGTGTTAGAAAAAAAACATGCATGCTTTAGAAAAAAAACTAAACCATGTATTTGGTCGAGGTGGTAAAACCTTGAGCACACCACTTGTAACTTTTTGTTCACGCGGATAAAGAAAATAATATCCTTAAGAAAAGCAAGATGCCATAGRGTGAAGCGCTACCTTAGTAATAGGCATATATTAATAATGACTGCTTGTTGTTATATGAATAAATACTATAAATTATTTTACAGCTTTAAATCATTTACAGTTACAGTATTAATTTCTCAGCATTTAAGGGGCAGCAGTTGCTCTTGGTTGATTAGAGCGGGTTCAAGTCCTGCCATTGCCGGGTTGCCAGTATATATATACACATGTGGACTTAATTCTAAAAATATTCTATAAATACCCATCCAGTTGGGATACAAAACATACACAATGCCAGTCCTGGAGAAATGGGTGGAGAGGATCAGAAAAAGCACCCGGTGAAAAAAAATGTGCCAAACGCTAGCAGAATGACCCTGAGTAAAGGAATAAGCCCAGCATGTTAAAACAGAAACCCGTTCTTTCTGTAATAACTTATTGCAGTTTGGATGGGRAAAAAAAAACTTTTTAATTAACACAACAAAGAGGCATGTACAAAAAAAAATCCCCTGATAAACTCATCTAATTCTAAAACAGGCCGTAATTTAGATTTTTTATTATTTGGCTACAACATTTACTGTTTCTCAGTGAGCTTTCACAATGTGGACTCTGAAATTTTGGCCTCATTCATCTATAGTCGAGATTGCATGAAGACAGAGACAGAAATAAGAAAAATAAATAAATAAATAAAAGAAATAAACCCATTTCGGATTGCAGAAGTTTACAGAYTAGTAGACAAGCTGACCTGGCTAAGGACCAGCAAGAGTTGTTTGGAGCTCATCTCCAGCCGTTTGAGCTGATGCATGGTGAGATAGCGCAGCCTGTCCTTGCAGTTCAGCAGTGGTGTCAGGTTGGTTACCGATGTGTTTGAGATGTCCAGACTCTCTAGACGGGGCAGTGAGCACACATCAACCAACCCTGAGTCGTAGAAGTCCACGTTGGACACGCTGAGCGCTCGGAGTCCCTGCAGCGAGCTAAAGCACCGGCTGCTCGACTCCTCCAGCGAGGACATGCTCAGGCCATTAAGCACGAGCCTCTGCAGGCTCTCGCGTGCCGCCTTGCTGGCTGACAGG